>VXBB01013933.1:10929-24986 GCA_013399915.1 Illadopsis cleaveri | reverse complement strand
TCTGGTATGTATTTCATTGAGTCACACAGACTTCTGCACATTCAGATTCCGCAGGTGCTCATGAACCAGATCTTTACTTTCAGAAGGAGTGATTTTGCTCCTACAGTCCCCATCCTGCTGTCTGTCCACTCAAGAGGTGTAGGAAGAGAGGCTGCTATTCAAGAGTGAGGGAAGAAATTGGACTTTCTGTTCATTTGTTGTTTTCAGTTTTCCAGCATTGTCTATCACGGGGCTCACCTTCTTCATTCTTCCTTTTCTGGTTAACATACCTGTTTTTCTTTACATTTTTGCTGAGTTCAGCTCAGCTTCAACTGTGCCTTCCCTTCCCCACCCCTACAGAACCCAGCCTCATCTCTATTTTTCACAAGTCACTCATCCTATCTTCAACAGCCTGTATGTTTGCTTCTTTCTTTCGTTTGNTCTGCAAATTTGCTAAGGGTGCACACAACCCCTTCATCTATTTAATGAATATGTTAAATAATATTGGTACCAATATGAACCCTTGAGATACAACACTTTTCAGCCCATCAGAATTCTGAGATGTTGACCACTATTCTGTGGATGTGACATCTAAGCACTNGCAGGTCCCAACTCAGCCATGCTGATCTCCTGCCTTCCCCTTTTTTGAATATATGATGAGATCCAATATTACATTTTTTGATATGCTGTATAAATAAATGGTGGCATAATTAGCCATCCAGGCACTGTAAATCCACTTTCCATTTTAACTTCTGAAAATCTTTGTGAGAAATACTCACTGTGGTAGGACTACCTGGTATCAGTACTCAATTCTCCACATTAAAAAAAAGTAAGAGGTAAGTTTAGCACTGAGAAAGATCAATATTCAACAGTAAGTACTATCTAGGTATTATCAGTTTGTCTAATGGAGTCCACAAAAAATCTTAAGAAAATTAGCTTTAGAATGTAATTAGCAAATAACCCTGATTTTTTTTTTTGAAGCTGTAAACAGAGAAACATATTACTTTAAATTATTNCCAGACACAGAGATGAGGCTGACAAGTAAGTCATTCCCGTGGTCCCGCTTTCTAGGGATTCTAAAGATTCTAACAATGTTTCCTTTTTCCAGTCAACTGGGATATCAGCTGACTGCCATGAGTTTTCAAATATCATAANAAATTATTTTTAAAATCTGTGAGATTTTGAAATTCTTTTATTTAAATGGTTTTTATTTTATGTGGCTATCATACATACCTAAAAATACAAGATAATAATGCTTTCTTACAACAATTAATTTGTTTGAAATATTAAAGTTCAGACTGAAGAAAGCTGTACTTTTTTTCATTTTATGTCCTATACTATACCAAGATATGTATTCAAAATGCAGATACAGTAAATTGCAGTCAGATCAATCTGTCAACCTTAAACTACTAGCCCCTAGGAATTTGTTTACTCACTGGAAAAACTGTGTATGTCCTTTTTTCTAAATTGCAAAATTACCCCTGAACAGTAATTTTACAGACCATAACATAATTATTAAAGACAATATAATTATTAAGATTACAATCTGTCTGAAAAATATGGTTGATGTCACACTTGCTATTCAATAATTACGTGTTCAGAAAATGTCACTCTCAGTCATATTTCTTCTAAAACAAAACTAAAGAGCCCCACCACTGTGTCTTCTAAATCTAAAAAATAAAAGGTGTGGTACAGAAAAATAGAATAATCAAGTCCTATGACCAATCTCAGAACACAAGTTGTTCTGTGGATCACGCAGTTTGGCTGATCTAAAATGTACTTATGTGTGGTGGTAGCCACATTAAGTCTTGAATCGAGAAAAGGTGGAAATTTAATGCAACAGCAAACTGTAGAACACTGAGGGAAAATACCTTCAAAACCAAGTACGTTCTCTAAGCGACAACTTCTATGCAAGGTAGAGTTTAAAAAGTAAGTTACAAACATTTGGTGTCCATTTTTATTTTACTTAAGTACCCCTTCCCACTCCTTCCAAACTGTTCTGATGTCTTTCCCTTCATCAGCTAGGCCCTTCAAAAGGCCTTCCACAGGAATGGTGAATATTGTGTAAGCTATGAGAAATTATTTCTGCCAAGCAAAAAACCTGCTGATATACATGAGTTAGAGAAAATTAGCACATTACATTTAAATCTAGTTTATACTTCTGCTGTAGAACTGCAAACAATGTCACAGAGCTGAACATAAAAATTAACTGCACCATATTTCCTTATTTTCACTAGTTATTAAGTGCTATTAACTACTGCACTATGCCTAGCCTTTCAAATTGCTGAAACTATGCTCATGACTAGTCTCTTGCATGCTTTACTGTTTGGAAATTTTAACAAAACAAAACGTAAAAAAAACTTACTGGAGCACAAACTTCTTTATCTATAAATGCTCTGCATGCTCAAGCTAATGCAAACCAAAATGTATAATGATTAATGACATAATAAATTCTTATATTTTTAATTTACTACAGTAGACTGGTATCAGTTTCATTTTCCCATCTCCCTTCCCAGGATGAAGAGGAGAGTTGAAGGCACAAGAGGCAAAGATCCTGGGATGAGGTAAGACCATCTTACTGGAAACAGCAATGAGATAAGAAAATGAACTGTAACAGCAATGATGCTAATGACAGAGGGTACAAAAAAAAATAAACGATTCACATAGAAACCCCTCAACAACAGACAATACCAGACAGCTCCCTTAGCTGAATTTACTCAGCCACAGGAAGAGAGTTCCTGTTTCTGTCCCCAGGAATGAGGATTAGCTCAGTGTCCTAGGCATGCCCCATCCTGGCTACTGGATAAATTAACACTGCCTTGCCTAGAACCAGGACAAAATCTTAAGTAATTTTTTCCTGTTTCCTCCCTCTGTTAAGAAGTCTTACAAAGTTTAATGTGCTGTTTTTCACTCTAATCATTGTGATAACATGTGATAACATTTTACTGTAAAAAAATTCTAGAGAAAAAAGAATAAGTGCTGTTTGACCATATTTTATATGTGTTTCCTGTTGTGCTTTTGAGTAAGAAATTTATTAAAATAAATTGATTTCAATACACTCATGATAAAACATGCTTCTTCTTTTCTTTATGGCCACCATATAATCAGAAGTCTATTGCATACCACACGGTCTTTAAAAATGGGATTGTAATGAAACAAATAAAGTCAGACTACGCAGACAGACAAAGGGAGGGTGAATTCCCTTTACCTATCCTTGAAATAGTCATCTTTTCTAAATGAAACAAAATTTAAAAAAAAATTAAAATTTTCTAAATTACACAGAAATCTGCATGATCTCAGAATAAACATGACTTAGAACCTATCACAAAAATTCACTAGTTTTCTTTCAAAATTCATCACTTTTACAAGAGTGCAATTTTTTCTTAAGTAAAATGATCCTAAATAGACTACTGATGTTCATCTTTTTTACTTTGTTAAAAACCTTTTAAAATGCCTATTTTTGCCCATTATTAAGTGAATAATACATTAAAATATACAAATGTAACAGCTAATAAGTGATAGAAGACTTCACATATTCTAAGCAGATAACAGTATTTCTATCCCTTACATTCTGGATCAGAGACATGCTGGTGCTCAATTTGTATTCAGCCCACTCTAACGTGTTGGGGGTTTTTTACCATATTCTCATTATTTGAACATTGTTGATTGTGTAGCAAAACAATTGTGAACAAAGACCTTGTTCCACAAAAGGCCAGGTACTATTCTGAAACATCAGAATTGCTTTGAATATAATAGTGGATGACACAATTCACTAACTACAGAAAGCAAAAATAGGACAGAAAATTGCACCAAATACAGAATTGAGAATACCATTTTGAAAAAGGAAAAAAGACCTTAAAAATCATCTTTTGAAGAATGCCTTCGAAAATCATAATGATTTAAAATAATGTAAAACAAAAGTAAAAAGAACAACATAAATTAAATTTCTAATCCTATTTCCATGTCAGTGCAATAATTATATTTAAGTGTAAGTAAAATCCATGATTAAAACATGAATAGATTCATGGTATCTGAATTTCATAGGCACAGGTGTTATATAAACTTCTCTGAAAAAAATCACCATGAAGACCTACAGATAAACACTGTCTAATCTTTCCCCTTGTTGATCACAGACACTGGTCAATTATTAATAAATGTAAAAATACAAAGTTTTAAAATGTTTCACTTAATATCTGTCAGAATGTCAGAATTTGTTGGTTGCACAAAAGACCTGGTCTATAAGTTTGACCATATCAGTCTGCTTTCAAAGCTACAAGAGTAAAGTAAAAAGTCATTAAGAGTATTTCAGTTCTTTGAAGAGATGAAATCAAAGTAATATAAGGAATTAATAAGAAAATATAGAAATATAATGTCACAGAGATTTTTTTTCTACTACAAATATTGAAATAGTTGGATTTGGATTCTGTTTTACAGAAAAGTATACAACTGTAAGTGTTTTTTCCCAGAAATTATTCCATTTGTGGGCAACAAAAGGCAATGCAAGGTACACATTCGCCAGGATCACTGGTGCACAAATTTTTTATTCTAAAATTAGTAGTAGCTTTTAACGAGCTCTGATGTATTAGAATTACACTGCTGGAGGTTGCTTTAGACTTCTCTCCACCATGAAAAGGAAACAATTCTGAAAGCTTTGACACAAGGCCATATATGTTTTTCTTCCTTTTTCTTAAATAGTAATTTATTATTGTATTTGAGCTTTCCATGCACACTCTCAGAGATTTCAGAAGATTAAGAAAAAAGTCATTTTTGGATATGTTTCAATCTATCCTATGAATTTCATTATGATTACTTCACTGCAAAGCACAAAGACATCCACTAATACACATGACACTTGCGTCTTTATTGAAGTTTTATCTTTAGCATATATTTTTCTTCCAAAAGGTTAGCATTTCAATGCAAAGAATTAAATTGCTCCTACTAATAAACAAAACTTCTTAATGAGTCCAGGAAGATGATGCCTGTCATCCTGATTTGTCTGGTGGATGCAAATTAACACTTACTATGAATATTTTCTGATGGGTAATTTCATCAGTTTTATATGAACATTTCGTGAACACTGAATTTGGAATTTTTACACTTGCATATGAATGCCTTGCACCATTTAATCATGGAACATAGCATGATGTAATGTGCATGGCTAATCAAATACCTATGAATATTCATGACTAATTAATGTACTTTTTAAAACTTTTATTGCCTTTTTTCATATAATCCAACAGGGAAGATGACTCATCACATATGTGACCCAAAGCTAAGTGGTTAACATTTTTTGAAAAAATAATTTTAAAAGAAGTTTGCTCAGCATATGTAAACAGTAGTGCACTGCAGTGGACTCAAAGACCTTGTATTATATTAAATGTATCGTGGAATAAATTTGTATGAAGTGATTGTTGTGTCTTGTCCTATTCCTTCCAGAATATTTCACTTTTGCTATGAGATCTGAATACCACTGAAGGTAAGAAACTATATGAGTAACCAGCTAGTATATATAGTTCTTTGTTAACAGACATCCAAAATTAAAGTTCCAGCAGGTTTTTTGTCCTCTAGTCATGTATACGTCTC
The DNA here is from genome assembly GCA_013399915.1 of Illadopsis cleaveri. Classification (NCBI taxonomy): domain Eukaryota; kingdom Metazoa; phylum Chordata; class Aves; order Passeriformes; family Timaliidae; genus Illadopsis; species Illadopsis cleaveri. Next base: position 19,424 of record VXBB01013933.1, on the reverse strand, counting down.
CCATTCTAAAATGGACAAAAAGCCCAAATTACAGTTTGTCTAGCGTATGTAGAGTAATAAAACTGGGAAAAGTTCAATCTGCCTTCTCAAGTGACTGTTTTTTTGTTTAATCTAATCTACAAGCTGCTGCGGGGCCCCTCATCAAACCTAGAAATCCTTTATTTTTCTAAAGCATTTTGATAGTTTACCAAACCCCAATGCACTTCCTTTGCTGTGATTAACTTCACCTTTCTGGTTCTCAAATGCTGTAACATATTGACTACAGACCGAATAAAAAGGGATCCAGCATGCACAGCTTGTGTGTATAGACTACCAGCACCTCAGTAAATTGATTTTAATGTTTTTGTGTATTTCTACAATATCACTCAAGTTCAAATGCAACTATAGTCTCAAGAAAAAAGAGTTTAATTAATATACCTATTTCCTGCTATAAATTAGTAGTAAAAAGTTATAAAAGGAAACAAAAGGCATATCAAGTGTAATTAGGTATTGGGAATTGTAATATCAGCTTCACTATGGCTTTTAGCAGAATTTACATGGAAAATATTAAATAAGTTGAAGTACAGCTTGCAGAAGCTACTAAGATATGTGCATTTGACCCTGAAACAGACAAAACTTACAATCACATAAAATGGCCATTCAAGATCTTAAATTTACACACTCCGAAAGAGTACATTACACTAGGCATACTTTTTATATTAATTGCACAGAGCCATAAAAAAGTGTCAGAAATTATTATATCTCATAACCTGAGAAGGTGTTGGAACTGAAAAATTATCTGTTTGTCTGCTTTATTAACCAAATTATCTTTAGAATCACAGGATCTTGGAATGGTTTTGATTGGAGAAGGCCACAAAAATCATCTTGTTTCAATCCTCTCCACCATGGACAGGGATGCCATTCACTAGACGAGGTTCTTGGAAGCCCCATCTATCCCAGCCCTGAACATTTTCAAGAATGCAGGAAACACAATTTCTCTGGGCAACTTGTTCTAGTGTCTCACCACTCTTATAGTAAGGAACTTCTTGTTAATATCTTATCTAATGGTATCACTTTTCAGTATGAAGTCATTAACTATTGTCTTATCACTACAGTTCCTTGCAAAATAAGTCCCTCTTCAGCCTTCTTGCAGGCTCGTTCTAAGTACAAAAGTTGCAATAATACCTCCAAAGAAACTTCTCCTTCCCAGTTGAAACAATCCCATTTCTCTCAGCTTTTTCACACAGCAGTGGTGCTTCAACCCTTAGATCATCTTTGTAGTCATCCTCTGTACCCTCTAACAGGTCAACACCCTTCATTTACTGGGGGGCCCCAGAGCTAGACTTAGTACTTCAGGTGGGGTCTCAGGAGAGCAGAGCAGAAGAGTAGAATCACTTCCCTCATCCTGCTGGCCATGCTGCTTTTGATGCTGCTCAGAACAGATTTGGCATTTTGGGCAGCAAGTGCACATTGCTGGGTCATATTGAGTTACTTGCCAACCAACAGAAAAGAGTTTTCCTTCCCAGGGCTGCTCTTGATACATTCTCAGCCCAATCTGTATTTTAGCTTTAGGTGGCCTCTGATCCAGGTGAAGGACTTAGCACTTGGCCCTGCTGCACTTCCCGAAGTTCACACAGGCCCACTTCTCACACCTGCCAAGGTCCCTTTGGATGGTATCCCTGCCTTCCAGCCTGCTGACTGTACCAAGCAGCTTTGACTCATCCACAAACTGGTTGTGGATGAACTCAATCCCAACATCCATCCAACAGCAAAGACATTAAATTTTGCTCCAAAAGGAAAAATTATCTGGTGTCAAAGACATCTCCAAACCCTCTGCCTTAAAATTTAAAACACCTGGTCATGTTGTATTGAAGTCAGCTTTATAGAGAAATTAAATGTTTTTAATGGAAATTAACTGTATATATTATTTGCATAAATAGTACTGTGAGATAATTTCAGTGTACACAAGGGACAGGCACACTGTTATTTCATTAAAAAAAATTGTGTGCTTGTCATACAGGGATGAGGCTTATAATGTTAGTACTGTTATCACGCCCCAGACTGTGATACAGCTGAGATTAGTTCAGTTTAGGGCAGCTCTGCAAATTGTACAAAGCCATATATGTAATATAACTGTGATGTGCTAATAGCAGGTCAGTGAATGGGTATAAAAATGGAAGTCCTGATTCCTTTCTCCAAATTCGTCGCCTCATCTTTCAGCTTCTTTCTTAGAATTAATTTCTGAGTTTGGCCACAGAATAGTCTTTCCCTTCATTTTGCCCCAGCTCAGTGCTCAAAAGGATCAGCACGAAGTCTCTGGTGTTGTTCTGCCATACTAAAGGCTAAATGCTAAAGTAAGTGCTGAATACAAAATAAAACAGAATTTCACTTCTCTCTCAGAAAGAATATAATTCTTGGCTAATTTTTGAATATGTCACTTGGAACAGCCGAATATATTATCAAATACCACAAGTTTTCAGCTTACCAGTGGCATCAGTGGAAATATATATACCATTAAGATTGGTTAATTGCAGTTCAACTGACCCTTGTTCAGTTGCAAAATATTTATTTGTTTACAGACTTTTCCTGTGGTCATGCAGAAGTTTGTTCCATTGCTCTTGGAACAAATATGAATCACACTAGGAACTTCCCTTTCAGTATTAAAAAAAAATAAAGCTAAAAGGAACAAGTTCGATCACCATACCTACTTATTCAGTATCCCTGAGACATTTTACCCATCTTTGTATACCTACATCAACTACTCTTTCAAGAGCAGGCTTTAGTTTACATTTTCCAACACAAATCCAGGTTTAGATATCTCAGAGAACATTAAATGGTCTCTATACATAGTTATATACATCTATATTCATACTTTTATTTGGGTTTGTGGGATTAGAAAGCCCATTAAAAACTTGGTGAATAAACAGTCTATCAGTCAGATTAATGGACTACTACTTTTTTTCAAAACCAAATGGCTGACTCATGAAAAAAACAAAGATTTGTTTTAGGAAAACAAGATCTGTAGTATGGTTCTCATAAATCTAGATCATCAGCACTGAAATAATAATGTAATTTCTATTCATTCTAATCTTGCTAAAATCTTGAGTTATGTTTACTAGACAAAAAAAAATCAAACCAAACTTTTGAAATTATTACTGCAACAAGGATAGTAACAACAAAAACATAGTTCATTAGTGTAAGAACAGATGGAAGATTATTGTGGCATAGTAGGCTTGCAGAAATGTGTTTCAGATAAATTCACTAACACAGCACATAATCTCCTTTATTTTAATCATTGTGAAAAAATCTGCATGATCGATATAACAAAAAAACCTATTATGAAAACTATGAATATTGGATTTTTACCTAAGTAGAAAACACTTTCTCTGAGGAACAAATTACATGTTCACATTATAACCACACAGAGGATCCACTGATCCTTGCTGACTGGGAGCATTCTGGTAGACCTCTATCCAGATAGAATCCTCCTCTAAAGTTCTTATTTTTCCATCCATTGCTAATAAAAAAGTAATGTTTTCATCTGCATTAACCAATGGACAGGTACATTGTATCTACAGTATTTAGGAAACTCAATAAAGACAGAAATAATTTTCCAAAATTTTTTTTTTTTTTTGTGAACACTTCATGGTATTACTCATTAAAAAATTAAAACCCTGTTCCTGCATTTGACATCTTTTCTGTTTTTCAGTTGATTTTGCACATGGCCATGGTATTCTGTTGTGCTGGTTCCAAGAACTTAATATATCAGTTGTTTCAGGCGGGTCAATAAAGAATCAAAATTTTCTTTTGATTCTGAGTGGCTTATATGAATGATCTTCTCACATGAATGATCTTCAACAGTGTGTTTAATTTTCCTAGCATTTTATCCTCACAGCATACACACAATTAAAAAATAAAAATTCCAATTCAAAACTATAATACTCGCCAATTTGTTTAAACTACTAAGATCAGATACATAAGATAAGAAAATTTCAGAAGGCAAAAATACATTTAGCAAGAGCAAATCTTAAACAAGGAGGAAGACCAACCATGACTCAGCAGATCCACCAAAACCTTTTGTTATAGTAAATCACAGTCTGAATGCCTCCTGCTCATGTTGGTTTTTTTGTTTGTTTGTTTTCATTTGTTTGTTTTTGTTTTTTTTTCTCTAATAGTTCTCCAGCAATTGGAAAGCAATGCAGAACCCTGTGGTGGGATTATGTGTGTGTTTAGTGAAATTTATATACAAAATTCTGAATGAACAATTTCAAAAAATTTTGTTATGCAAGCAGAAAGTAATTTAGTTCTATGTAGATATTTGACAACAGTTTTTGTGCAAGATGTTGCCATATTTCCATCCACTTTGAAAATATTGCTCTGAAGTATTTTGCCTACCCATAATTGCAGCTGCAGTCACTAGAATCCCATTTAACAAAGCATTAAGGCTAATTCAGCCATTGGAATATCATGGGCTTTGCCTATCCTAAGAAAAGGCAAGTGCTGTAGTTCTGAAAATAGAAGTGGATTCCAAATAATGATAAGCATCGGAACTCCTGATTGTATTTCAGAAATGAAAAGCTCTAGAAATCTATTCTACACAAAACAGTTAAGAGGTATTGGAAGCTACTAGTCTAGCCCAAAAGAATTTATTTAAAATGAAATTCTGTACATTCTGTGCTAGTTTTGAGACAGAACAGGAAAAGTAGTTTGCAGTTACTATATACTATATATTAATAACCATTAATATATTCTTATATTCTGGATATCATAAAATCTAAGTTAGTAGACTATGAACATAGCATATCTAAATTTTACAGCATAGTATGCAATACTGCAATATGGTATGCCACAAGAGACTTACACAGAAATTAACCATTAATGAAGTTTGCAAAGAAATTATTTCTTCTTTACCCTTCTGACAACTAAATTTTTAATCTATTGTTTATACTAGAGTATATGTAAAAAAGGAAATAACAATATGGAGCTTTAACTTCTCACTTTCTCATATGAACCATTAAATCACAGAGTGGTTAAAAAGATTAGAAATTGTATAAATTGTTAGGCTTGCTTCCTAAGCTACGTTGTTGTGTCATAAAGAATATATGTTTGATATATCTGAATTTCAGTCAGACTGCTCTTATGTTCAACAGGTACCCATTTTCAAGATTTTCAAGCAGTGTAAGCAGCATAACCTCAGAGGTTTGTTCATGGAGGAGAAAATGAAGTCCATAACGAACTTCTCTCATGTCTGACACATAGCATAAACAAGTCAGAATTTCACCAAATTACACAATGCATAGAACACATTCATGGAATGTGATGTCGTTAAAATGCAGAGTTGATCGTTGCTTTAAAGCCTAGAACACTTGTATTTAGAGTAATTTGAAAGTTGTACTTAGCAGGTAAATCTCAACTGAAGAAAACAGTGGCACTTGTTTGTCAGAGCTAATGATAAGTAGTAATTTCTGAAAAGAGAGAGCCTATGGAAATTGGAAAACTTTTTTTAAAATCTATCAAAATGAGAAATTAGACTTTTCAGTTAAAATTCAGCTTTTGATGATACAAGAATTCATTATTAATAAATTTTTTTAGTGTATGAATATATCTTTCACTGAAATGCATTGAAGAAATTTGTTTGGCCCAGTCAAACCCATTTGAATACTTCCATAATTACGAAAATAATGTTTTAGCAGGGTTTGATAAATATCAAAATGCTGGAAAGCTACCATTAAGTAGGTATTCATGCAAAATTTCCCCTTTCTTTAGTATGTGGCAATTGGTACAATTCTTACCTTAAAGCTAAATAGTATCTCTTAGCAACAGTAGCATTTACATGCATCTCGCAGTTTGCTTCAGGAAAAAATCAAACAGGTGATCTCTTGCTGTACACATTAAATACATTAGATTTTATAATAAAAAGAGTTCATCACAAACAGCAGAGCATTAGCTACATAATTTATAAAATAGCTTTTTAGTCCCTGAATCTTTACATTTGTGGTGGAATTTTGTTATAAGCACTGGTAAAGGGAATGATTTTCACCAACTTGGTTCGGATCAAGCTTCTGTCAAATAAGTTGTTTAATATTTTGGTTTTGTATATCCACATTTTTCTGAATATCAGATAGATTTTTTCATTAAGTGTAGTTTCAACCATGCTGACTGCTTGGTAGTCATTGGTGTACTGTTTATGACCCCCCGGCTGAGAAGCCTGTATTTTATCTATTAGATAAAGAATTCTTACTAGTTTTTGCAAAGCTAGTGATTCTAGATCATCCTTTCAGAAAGGATAATAATAAAGAAAAAAACAAACAAACCACAAAACCCCCCACTCAAACGAAACCCCCACAACTTCATACACATGCACATGTATTTTTTTTTTTCTCACTTCTAGGAGTTGAAACAGCCTGCTAAAGCTGGGGTTCATATTGTCTACTAATTGTTGGTATCATTACATTCAAATATAATATTATGTTTTGTTACATAAGTAAGATTGCAATAGTTTTCATGTATCCTTCACCACCACTTTTTAAAATAATTGATAGCCTCACTTTTCCAGTTCAGCCTGCTAAATAAAAAGGTTTTAGAACTGAAAAGTTTTTCCTTTGCCTTTACTCAGGGTCTTGTGACACGAAGAGAAGCTTAGTCAGCAAAATATTGATAGACCTAAGTCACTATCACCTGAAGTAATTTAAGATTGTGACATAAGATAAAGTTCTTACTAAGTCCGACAGTGTAGTTAATTGGATTCACAAGGATCACTGCTCTTTCTCAGTCACTCCACAATACAGAATAACTTATACAACAATACCTGTTTTGTTCCTCTTACTCCTAAAGCTAAATTAAACTAAACTAAATTGATTTAATTCTGCACTAAATTTATATCAGGCTGGTACATTTAAACTCAAATTTTAGACTCAGCTAACTGTACACCAGTATATATTTCTAAATCATTTAAGGAACTTGTTATACAAATAATATAAGAAATAGATTATACAGGAAATGGATATATAAATGTGAAGAAGAGAACTTCAATAATATTTACTTAATTGTCATTTGTTCTCTATTCAACAGGAAAAAAGACTTGCTGGAAAATTTTCTATAATTACAAGACTAAAGCAAAACCAACTTATCCTTGAGGTTCTCTTAATTACTTTAAGAGTTACTACATTTGCAACATGTTCTCTTCCAATGCATGCATTTAGTTTAACACTATTCTCTCATCTCCCTGAGACAATCTTCAGGATCATAAAAATAAAGAAGTTGTCCTCACTTAATGTCTTTTCCACCCTTCACAATTCAATGCCAAAGAACAAATGTCAAGTTCAAGACCTTCATACTAGTAGTTCAGTCTTTGGGGCGCTAAAACTGATTCTCTTAATTATAGCGTAGTAAAATCTGGCATGATCCTTCGTGCCTTTCCCTGAAAACCTTTACAACACCAACAGCAGACAATATAGAGATTTTTGTAACAAAAAATCCACTTAAACAGTTCAAAGCACAATATTCTAGACTTTTCTCACAAGAGGTTGTACTTGTCAAGACCATGCCTTCACAACAACTTCGAACAGATCACATCCACAATAAATCTATTCCTCTACAAATATATTCCCCTAGGAACAATATCATTAACAAAACCAAAGTGAATAACAAGAAAAAAAAAAGTGGACAAGGAAATGCAGTTACAAAAATTCAGTCTTGCTTTCTACAGACTATCTTCTCTGAGATATACACACACATATGCAAAGAAAATATTACTCTAATATTCTACAGAAATTATATTCAGGCATCTCAAAAGGTTAGAACAACTTGTCGAGCACCCAGAAGATTTTATCCTCTGTGTTTAACTCAAAGAACACTTGAACACAATGACAGTTATTTATAATTGTGCATTTTTTAGCAACTCCAGTTATTCTAAGAAAACTAAGAAGTTCTGTGTAATTGTGCATAACCATTGAAAGTTAGCCCAAGTTATTAGGGTATTTAAGGACTTTTCAAGAAAATACACAGTCTATGGCTAATTACTGGGTTTCTTTCTCCTATAACTAAAAGTTTCTGTAGGAACTAACTCATGACTAACTGCCTATTACTGTAGCACAATGAGTGCAATAAGGGTGATCTCATAACATTGACTCTTTTCTCCACATTTAATCATATGCCTATGATTTCAAAACCTGCTCTTCAAATTCAGATGCAAATACTGCAAGCATTTCTAGCAGCCAATCACTCATGACATAAGAGAAAGCAATTTGAAAAGAGTGGTTGATCTCTTCTGAATACCTTGAATACTAGTTTACTATGACAGAATTTCCTACAGAATAGAAACCTGCAAACTACTACTCCTTTTTAACAGTTTCTCTGTTAAAATTAAGAAGATGTGTTTAACAGAAGCCCATCTGAGATCCCATAATGAAAATGGGAAAATAAATTGTCCTATTTTATAACAAAAAAATAAATATGAACTCTTCCCATGTCCCTGCTTTCCTGCAGTGCAGTACAGAAATTTAAGTAAACATACT
>VXBB01013931.1:88256-112941 GCA_013399915.1 Illadopsis cleaveri | reverse complement strand
AAAATGTACCGTGTAGTAATAAAAGTAAAAGTAAAGGTCTGGCTGCGTGAAATATATTTATAGGCCACACATATATATATATAAGTATATGTATATGCACGTATATCGGTTTATATTTATGAGCTTGTCGCTTCTTTCCTGTTTCCCTTCACTTTAATATTCAAGGCCAGGCTGGATGGGGCGGTGTCAGACTGTTAAGTGTGTAGGAGGGTGAATGGCTTTAATCTGAGAAAAAGTAGGGTTAGATTAGATATCAGGGAAAAAAACTGTTTAATGTGAGGGTGGTTGAGGCCCTGGCACAGATTGCCCAGAGAAGCTGTGGATGCCCCATCCCTAGAAACGTTTTTAGTGAGGTTCAAAATCTAGTTTTTAACTTTAGATGTTCGCCCTTGTCCTTTGAAATGTTTGTGCTGTCAGGATTAAAAAATAGAGGGACTTAGAGAAGGACTTCCAAGATCCAAATATGCCCAACAGCAGCTCCAGGCAGCAGTGTAAGAAGCTGCCATGGCCCTGCTGTGTTAAATTGGGTTATAATGCTTCTTGCCCCATAGATTTGCAAGCCCAAACCTTGGTTTGGATGCTGCCCTGCATCCTGCATTGAGGAGTATTTGAACTCTTTCACCCCTGACCTAAGTCAAAACAGAAATCCCAATTTCAAAGACTGATGCTTTGTTTGTATAAATGGAGGCTCAGTGGGTCAGTGAGGTTTCCTGTCCCAAATTAGAGATCCAGGTGCTGAAACATGTGTAGGAGTGATCAGACTTGTTGACTGCTGTTGAAAAGATCACTGGAAGAGTAGCTGAAGGCAGACTTCTGCCACCTTCTTAAATGCCAAAGCAAATAAAAACCTGGCTGTTCCATCAAGAAAGCCTTCACTGCACAGATTCATTGGACAGCAAATTGCTCTTTATTATGATTTATTTTTTGCACTAAGTGTATTTCAGATGTGCTTTAATACTGGTTTCTGCATTCACTGTCCTGCAGCTCTGATTTGTGTCAGGAGCTCTCCCAGGCAGCTGCTCCCCCTGCAAACACTCCAGGTTAATTAAGATGTGTAGGATGCAGCTCCTTTTGCCAGATCCTGGCTGGGAACAGGATGTGCAGATTTTCCTTGCTTTGATAAAATGCTGATGTTTACATACAGAGTCAGTGATGGGAAATAGACCTGTGAGTTCTGCCTGTCACCTCTCTGAGTGTCAACAGGCTTTAAATAAATACGTGCTGGGAATGATGCTGATGTTCCAGGCATCAGGAGGAACACATCTGGGAATGATATTTCTGGGACTGATTTGGATGTGGTGTTCTTTTGGCAAAGTGATGCAGGTACAGATTAGCTGGTGCAAAGTTTGAAGTTCCCTAATTCAAAGTGTATCAGTTGTGTTGGATGTTTCAGCTTTTAATCATGAAGTCTTACCTTTTGCACTTATCCAAACTTAACTGTTTAAAGCATTATCCCAGTAACTAATGGTCAAGTTGAATTTTCCTTGCCTCCTTGGTTCCTTAGGATGTTTTAACATTAATACTTCTTCAAGTTTTGCTCAGCTTTCCCTTGTCTGTCCTCCCTTTGGCCATTCTTGTGTTCGTTTAACCTCTTCTCTGCCTCTCTGAAGAACTCTTCCATCCTGAGTGACACTTTCTCCTCCCCTGTTAGTTTCTCCAGGCTGCTGCTTGGCTGGCTCATCCTGTGCAGGGAGTCAGACCTCTTCCAAAGGTGGCTGCCCATCCTTCTGCCTCCCCCTGCCCTTCCTTCCCATCCTGCACCTTCCATCTGGCAGAGAGAAGTATGTGCTTGAAATTATTCAAAATACTACCTGTAAACTTGATACCTTTTTTTTTTCATTGTATTGTGTTATGATAAAAACTCTGTGTTTCTTTCTTAAGTACTTTGCTGTCGTTTTCTTGTCTCTTCTGTGATGTTTTCATGTAGCCATTGCTAAAGACTTGCTTCTGTTCAGAACTAATGGTAATAATTCCTTGAGTCATACAAGGTATTTCTGTAAAATGTCAGTGAGGAGAAAGCTGGATCTGGTTTATGGACATATAAAGTAGATCTGGATTTCCAAACTCTGCAGAAAAATCTGCATAATGGGCTGGAAATCTGTTGGATTTTGCTGCTGGTTGGAAGTGGTGCAACTCATAATGGAGTTAGCTTTGCTATAGCAAATTTCAGCCATGGTGAATCTTCCTAATGTGCTCCCAGTGCTCCTTGACATCCTGTTCTCTGTAACCACAACAGTGTTTGCTGTTGCTCAGCCTCTTGAGGATGATGATAAGCATCCAAGGGATGTTATGTATTCCCTGAAAGGACCTGAAAATTGCTGCCTTCTCTTTCAACTCTTGGTTCCTTGTCTGGAGAGTTTAGCTTAATGCAGGTATCCACGAGGGAGAAGAAACAGAGACACAAACAAACATGAAGCATCAGGAGATCTTCTGAGACTCCTTTAACAAAGAGGTCTCAAACCAGAAATGGGAAGTGAGGACTGGAGGAGATGAAGTCTTGGGGAAATAGTGCTGAACTGTGGGGGCACAGCTCAGGTGGGCAATGAACAAGTAATCCTTTCATGGATGGCCTCAGGTATCTCTTACTCTGCTGCTTTGCCTTTTGGGAATCATCCCTCCATTGTGCTTCCAGGATAGCTCTTGCCAGCAGCTGTGGCTGTGTCTCTTCACTGTATCTCTGCTTCACTGGCTTGTTCACAGACCAGTGTTTGAAGAGCTTGGCTAACAGGCCATTCTAATGCTCACCTGAGGTAGGGAAGTGTCTGCAAACCTTTTCAGTGGTGCAGAGCTGAAGCACAGGGAACAGCAGCTCTTGGAGGAATCTGGCAAAGCGAGGAACATAAGGGTTTATCTCTTCAATGTTGGCATGGCAGCAGCAAAAACTGTTACGTGCTACTAGAACTCCAGTTTCCTTAAATTAAAAAAACTCTAAAAACTTTCTGCTTAGCAGTGCCTGTATTTAGCATTATAATCACTTTCAGCTTATTTTTGTAGCAGATTATCTCTGAAAGTTAAAACTGTGTTAGTAAGATCAGTAGCAGCGATGTGGGATACAATGATGATAATCCTCTTTATGCCGTTTCCCAGATGTAGTGGCACGACAGGGAAGCACCAAGCTGCTTGCCATGAAGGCACCAGTTGAATTTCGTAAAATGTTGTCTTCTAGCTCTCTCCTGCTGTCTGCAGACAAAGGTGAGAGCACAGCTAGTCCCAACCTCAAGGAAGCTGCAAAACCTGCTGAAGACACGAGGATGTCCGTGGCAAGAAAAACTGTGGTTGCATTTCCTCAGCGAGGAGTTGTTTCCTCCCGTGAGGAGGACAACCTCACCACACCTGCAGCAGGAAGAGGCCTGAGGAAAAAGTTAGCTGAGAGACAGACTTTGTCTTCATCCAGCTCAGAGTCAGATTCTAGCTCAGATTCCGAGGATGAAAATGTTTCACAAGTTGCCACTAAAACTAAAGTTGAGTTTCCCAGACGAGATCCCATCTTTTATGAGAACGTAGCAGTAAAGGCATCGATGGTGGCAAAAGAGAAATTCTCCCAGAAATCCCTCAAAGAACATGGAATTAAGAAGCTGCCACGCAAACCAGAAATTGACGTGTCTCCTGGAAAGCAGGTCAAATTTTCTAAAACATCAGTCAGCCAGGAAACATCAAAATCCAAAGCAAGAGACCCCAAAGTAAAATCCACTCCAAAAGAGCAGAAGTTGGTAGAAGCACGTGTGGTGAGAAGTCTGGACCTGACTGATGTCACTCGTAAATCTGACCGTGTGGAGGAAAAGTCTATTGGAACCCAGGGAGCAGCAACTCAGCTGAAAGCCTCAGCAGTGACTCAGGAAGACAAAAAGCAAAATCTGGTATCCAGAGGAGAGAAGGAAGGAGTGAAGAAGGCACAGGAGTTGAAAGCAAAAGAAGTAACTGCTCCAAAAGTAGAAGAGACTTCTGGAAGCACAATGTTGGTGATGGGCAGCACAGCAAAGGAGGAGCCCACACAGGCAGCAGGAGTCCAGGCTGGAGAAGGCAGCACAACAGAGGGTACAGCTTTAAATTGTTTGAACTGTATTGATTCATCTGGGCTAGGGTTTGACTTTTTTTAAAGGGTTTCCACATCTTCTCTGATCTTTGTACTGAAACTGGCAGAGTGGCAGTGACTTTCTGGAAGATAAATGGTTCATTGCTAATTGTTACAAGCTGCCAGTAATACTCAGTCTCCAGCTATGCTGTGAAAGGAAGTGGTTTAATTTCTCTGTATTTATAGTTTTATAAAACAGTCACTTATAAAATAGAAACAAGATTGTTTCCACTGTGAGCAACATCATGGGGTTTATATGACAACACTTGTTTTCATTCTTCTCTTTTCTTGGAAGGATTTGGTAGCTGCCATTCTCACGAGTCAAATTTGATGCCATCTCATTGTTGCTTAAAGCCTGGCATCTTTCTGGTTTCGTTTTGGGTTTTTTTGGGGTTTGTTTTGATGGTGTTATTTTCAATCTGTCAGTGTTTCAGGTTTCAGAAGACTTTGAGAAATCACACTGCAATGCCAGAAACAGGAGTTGTTGATTCTGAGACTGGAAGGTTGCAAGCAGCTCGTGTGGAAGTAGTGAGTCAGTTTTGTAGAGAGCTGGGGAGGAGACAGTGATGTGTTTTCAGGAAAGACCATGGTGCATCATGTAATCATCTCCTCAGCTGTGCTTCCCTATCTGACCTACCCTTCTTATTTACTGCCATCCTGTTAATTAATGGTCCTGCTGATCTCATTTTGTGGATCTCAGTAGCAGATGTCTCTCTGTCCTGATCTGTCGAGATTCTGCCTTTCATCTTAGGCAGTACAAATGAGCCATTCTTGAGACTCTTCTCATTGAATTAAAGAATTTGCCTGCTTGGAAGTAAAAGCAGCATTAATTGTGAGGCTGTTTGGGTATCATCCTTCAGGAAAGGCCCTGGGGGCCAAGGAAACAGCAAATTGAAATTAGCCAGCAATGTGCCCTTGCAGCAAAGGCCACCAAGGGAGGAGCAGGCTGAGGGAGCTGCAGCTCCTCCCTGGTGCTGTTCACTGGGGTGCAGTGTTCAGTTTGGGGCTCCCCAGTGCAAGGGAGGCGTGGGGCTGCTGGACAGAGACCAGCAAAGCACCACTGAAATGATGGAGGGACGAGCTGGGACTGTCCAGCCCAGAAAAGAGAAGTGTGTGGAAATACCAGGAGAGTGCAAAGAAGACAGGTAAGGCTTTTCAGTGCTCCACAGTGATGGGACAAGAAGCAGTAGGTACAAACTGACACGCAGGGTTTTGCCTGAACATCAGTAAACACTTTTTTTACTGTGAGTGAGCACTGCACAGGTTGCACAGAAAGGTGGTAGGGTCTCCATCCTTGGGGACACTGTCTGGACAAGGCCCTGGGCCTCCTACTGTAGCTGACCCTGCCTGAGCATTTGGGGTGGGACCAGGTGACCTACAGAGGTGTCTTCCAACCTCAGCCATTGTGTGACTCTGAAGTGCCTGACCAGCTTAAGAGACAAAATAACTGCATCTGTCTGTCAGCTTCCAGGAGATGGTGCTGATAAAAGGCCTGTCTTCTGTTTGAGGGGTTAGTGGGCTCATCATTCCATCTGTTTCTTTAACTTCTTCCTTGATGGCAACTCAGATGACTGGAACTGGCACTCTGTGCTGTGATCCAGTTGACAAGGTGGTGATCAGCCAAAGGTTGGACTCCAACTTGGAGGTCTTTTCCAACTTAAATAATTCTGCAATTTAAAAACCAAAATACAGCTCTATTTGCAAGTGATATTTTGATTTGCTTGTTCCTTCTTGCAGTCAAGCATAAGCTTTCTTTTAAATATATAAAAAAAATTTGGGAAGAGCTCTTTGTTTTTATCTACAGATAAAACCACCATTCATCCATTTTCTCACCATTCATCCACAGTGGAGCTCCAGATGCTCAAACATTATTTTTTTCTGGTGTATCCAGATGTGTCTTGTTCTCTCTTCCATCTTTGAGAACAGCCACTGCTTTTCCTTGTTCAACATTCACAGCTGACTGGAATTCCTAATTCTGTACCTATAATTCCTACTTCTGTACCTATAATTCCTACTTCTGCCCTGCCCCTGTGCCCTTTTGTCTGCAAACTCTGCAGCAGCCACACGAAAGATGTCAAAAGAATTCTTCTCAATGCAAACCTGGGTGTTCAGGTGATGTCATCCCTTTGCAGAGCAGTCAGCAAAAAGTGCTGCCTTGAACTGCTGAGTGAGGAGCAAAGTTGTAGCTGGTAACTCAGAAATAGGCTGTGATTCATTTTGGAAGAACATCCCGTGAAGTGCTTGCTCCTTAAGAGACAAAGCAGAGATGAAGGATGAACTGTGAGGAGGGTGAACTCAGGAATAAATGTTTCCTTGGAGAAGCCAAGTGCAGTGTTTTTGGGCAGGGAAAATGGGGCTCCATCTGCCTTCCTTCCTGCACATCTGTCTCCGAATTTGGAACAACTGGCTCTTGCAGGTTTGCCTGTTCTCTTGCCTCCCCTTGCCTGTTCTTGGGGCTCTTTGCAGCAAAGAACATCATCTGGCTTTTCTCTCTGGAGTGTCATCTCCTATGAGCTGTGTCAGGAGGAGCTGAGCAGTAGGCACAGGGATATTTCCTCTCATGTTTACTGAAACCATGACTTACTACCTTGACTTTTATGAGCCAGCCTTGCTGAATGCTATGGATATTTCTCTTAATCTGATAGCTGCACACTGCAATAATTATGTCATAAGGGAAATCCTGGTGTTCAAGCTCTCGTGTTTTTATTGTAGATGGACCTGTTAAAATAAAGGCTTAATACAATCTAACCTGAACCACCACATACAAATTTATATGACAAAGCTTTTCACTACACGCTGTGTCTTCTTCTATTGTTAAAACTCTGGTACACGACAATAAATTAATATTGGGAGTAAAGTTTTATTTCTTGCAATTTGCTTGGTTGTAAAATCAGCCTGTAACAGGAACCTTTTATGTAAATGATACTGCCTAGATTTGCATAATATTCTATAAGCATAAGAATTAATGTTGGCTTTAACAGGAAGTAAGGAGTTCTAAATAACTTTATTGGGTTATTCATTTTTGAAGGAGAGCTAATACAATGGTTAGAAGATTATATTTACAAGAAAAGGAACTTGCATCAAAGGCTCTTGATAGATTACTGTTTGCTATAACCACATTTGAAATTAAATGGTGGAGATCTTGCTAATTCCATCACTTGTCCCCCTGGGAAAAATTCAATCTGTAAAGTAGCTCTAAGAGCTGCATCTCGTGGTCTGACAGGATGATACATCATTTGTACTGCTCCTTTGCCCCTCCTGGTTTGCTAAGAATGTCACCTACTGTTCTGGCTGGAATGAAAACCCAGGCAGCTCTGAGAAAGGCAGGAAATGCAGACATATGTCTTGCAGAGAGAAATGGAATGTTCTGCCCTGTCCACCCCCAGCATTAGGTGGTGGTTTGGGTTTAAAACCTGTGCTGTATGAGATGCCTTGTGCTGATCCCTGTTCCCCACTGCACAGTCATGTGCTGCTTTAGGGCCAGACGAGGCAACAGCTGGGCTTAGTGAACTTGTTTCTTTGTTAAAGTTGCTTTTGTTTCCTTCCCAGCGTTGACTGGATGAGGGGTCTGACAGTTCATGAAGGCTGAGTCAGTGCTTAAAAACACTGTGTTCTGGTGTGGCATCCTGACAGTCACCAGTTGCTGTTTGTTTTCACAGAGCCCACAGCTCAGCCTGCCCCAGAGGAGTTTGACAATTCCACCTACAAGAACCTGCAGCACCATGAGTATCACACCTTCACCTTCCACGATTACATCACTGTCCTGGCAAAGTACAGGCAGCCTCAGCCCTCCTCTGGGAGACCATCACCAAGGCACTGAGAGCCACACAGCACCCAGGCACCATGATGAATTGTTCTATTTAGCACTGTTGCTTCACCTGTGTAATTCTAATCAGATAATAAATAATAAAGACATAATAACCTGGCCTTTTGAACAGTTCTTGGCTCTTGGAGTCCCTTGCTTCTTGACTTTTATGAGTGAACTGCAAATGAATCATCACTGAATAAAATATATATTTTCTACCTCTCCATATATATTATTTGGTGATAGTGTAAAAAAAGTCCTGACTTTTCAGTGTCTCCAAACTTTTGATAGTGACCATTTTTACAGGACCACATCAAAGAATCCTGTGGGATTCAACTGCCTGTGGAGTCTGTGCCATGTTTAATCTGGTGGTGTTGTATCTGTAGTGCAGTGGGCTGTGCTCCATGCACACAAACGTGTTCCCAGCTCTGAAGAGGTAATGTTTGCTCTGCATTTGGGAGTTCAAATCATTGGCTGGGAGCAGCACAAGGAGTATTTGTCTCCTGTGGCAAGAGTGAATGTTTTGTGTTAGTGGAGGAATGCAAGTTCATGTAATGTGATTGAAACATCTCAAAACCTCTGCTCTTGTAAAGGGAGAACAGAACATTCAACTTTATTTAATCATCTGCTGGGGGCTCCAGCATTCAGGTTCTGCAGTAATTGAAATAATTTAAAATGTAAGAGAATCTCAGTGGGCAGTTCCTAATAGACTTTTATTGTGTTGATTAAACTTTGAGGAAAAAAACCTATTTCTATGGCTAGAAACACTTGAATGGGTATTTTTAAACGTCATAAAAATACCATAAGGGTAAAAACTGCTCCTGGTACTAATTGTTGGGAGTATGTTTAATTTCCCACTTCTTTTTTTCTCCACACTAAAAGTTAAAATTGCTGTCCAGCCTCAGTCTTGCTCTGCAGAAAATGTGAGCCATGAGGCACTTCTCAGTACACGTTATCAGCAGTTCCAGTTGGTCTCAGTAAATTTTGTATTTCCATCCTATTAGTAACAGTCTTCTGCCTTCTGGGAAAACCGCCTTGATGGCCACCAGCTGTTGTGGGTTCAGTTCCATTTTGGCTTCTTGTTCATTTTGGGCTTTTTTGGAGTTAATTGGCCTTTAAGCAGTTCTTGCAATAACTCCAGCATTTTCCATCACCTGTCTGTATTCTTTCAGGCAGCAGACCAGGCAAGATCAAAGGGAAAACAAGAGTCAGCTTTAGGAGTCTATCTGGATATTGGATGTGAATCCCTGGGTGCAATTAGTAGAGCAGATACTTTATACTGTAACTTGGCAAAAATGTGGTAAGGAGGATCAAGAGGCCTACATCAATTTGCTGTGTAGAATTTTAAGTCAGAAACCCCTGGCAAGCAATTTTATTGTCCTGTAAAAAATAAAAGAGCATGTTAGTGACTCCAACTGAAATTCAGAAATCTGTTCATGTATAATTCCACGTGGTGAGGAATAAAGAGCAGAAAGTCACTGGGAGACACCAGTGGTCCCATGTACTCTGCACTTGTAAAAGGGAGAGAAATTTGCTGCCAGCATTGAAAACATGAAAGAGTCGGGGTCTTCCTTTGTGAAGGGCCCACGGGAGGGCCCCAGTAACTCAGCTGTGATTTGTTATTACCTGAGACTCCACGGAGTAACCTGAGCCGCGGAGCTCAGGGCTGCGCTGGTGCTGAGCTGTGCTCTGAGCTGCTCTGTGGCTGCAGGAGGAGGCTGCACACTGTCAGACTCCACACGGTAAAAGTGAAATGTGTGTTTACTCAGCCTGCCCACGGTAGCTGTCACTGGTGGCTGTTGGGAGTCAGACTTGCTCACCTCGTGCCTTTGTTATTTCTCAGGAGGGTTGGTGTTCTAAACAGGGACTGAATCAGCCCAGGAGGAGTGGGTTGAGGTAGAAATGTATCTTGCTTTCAGTCAACTCCCACCCTCTGCTCAGCTACATTTCTAACTAAAGAGATTCTAATCTCGTTCTGGGACAGGCATTTTCCTACCCTTGCTTCATGATCACAGCAAAAATTAATGGTGGATGCATTTTCTATCCATTTAACCCTGCCTTGGTGTCTTCTGGTGATCTTTCTGCACCTCTAAAATGAAGCTGGAAGTCAAATAACCTCATCACCCTTGTGGTGCATGTCTTGGGTTTGCCCTGCTCAGTGAACCAGTCTGCTCTGGGAAGGGCAGATAATGCAAGGAAGGCACCCAGGCTTTTTTCTCACTGTTGTGTTTTCCTGGACTTCAATGAAAAAGGCTTCATGTTTTTGTCCTTGGTTATTATCAGATGTTGGTGTGCTGAGTCATAGGCTAACATTTAAATTTCAAGCAGGATGTGACACAATATGCTCAAATTCTGTAACGTTAGTAACTGTCTTGTGGTGCTAGGCACTTGTCTGATAAGTGAGGGATCTTGTTTGGAAGAATGTATAATCCAGGATACTAACATAATTCCTGGAAAACCTCAAATGTGAAAGAAATTAAGTCTCAGCTTAGTTACTGTGAAAACCAGCTGTTCAGGCCCAGCACATTCAGAAGTGGGGTTTTCAATGTAAATTGCATTACTGGGGGACTACAAGAAAATCTGGAAAGTGGAATTCGCTTTCCTCCCATTGAAACCTCTCATTGAAAAGATGAAGCAACCACTTTCCTTATCAAAGGGAATGGGTTTTAAACTTTACATCCTTTTATTTTTTTCAATTAAGTGCTAACTTTATATATATATATAAACTGCTAACAAAGTTGGTTTTCATAATTTTCTCACATTTAGATTTTTTAAAGTGACTTGGAACCCAGAAGGTTCTGGACAGCCATTGGAAGGTCCAGAAGTGGTACTGCAAACACAGCCTGTGGCATTACAGCTTTAGGTATTACAAGTTCAAGGCTTTTTTGGTCCTTCTGGTGCTTCCTGTGGCCTCCAGTCACAATGAGAACTGAAATTATAAGGATCTCTTCAAGTTTTCTCTCAAACTGGGGAATGAGATGTTTCACGGAGTGCACTGACAGATCTTCCACAGAACATCCCCAGTGCTCAACAATCAGAACACATCCACTCAGCCCTAAAAACTTGCCCCAGGTCTTTTCTCTCACCACAAGAGATGCCATTGCTTATCTGTTCCAAACAGTTGGAATTCCTGGTGGCTCCAGTCAGTGGCTGATGTGCGGTGAGTGAGCAGAAAACACACTCCCAGTGTCCTGTGTATCATCGTAACATCAGAATTGTGCAAACTGAAGTTGGAAGTTCTGAGATGATCAGTCCTCTGCTCTGCAGCAGCTGCAGTTAGATCAGGTTGTCCTGGACCTTGTCCAGTTCAGTTCTGAGTTCAAGGATGGAGATCCTACGGGATCTCTGCTCACCTTCTCCAGCATTTGGACACCCTTGTGATTTGAAAGACAAAAAATCCCCTTTACCTGTTGTCTAATTGGAAATTTTTTTTCCTGATACTGATCCTTACTCCACACTTCTGACAAGCCTGGCTTTGTCCTTCCTGCACCCTCCAAGGAGGTAATTAAAGGTAGGAATCCCCCTTATTGTCCCCTTTAGACCAGGTTATTTCTGTAACACCCAAGTCATTGACTCCATAACCAGAGATCTTCTCAACTCTGAGTAACATTAATTAAACTCTTAGGATTTTAAACAAAATATCCCACCAAGTTTCCAGATCATCCTCCTCTCCTCTTTTTAATGGAATTGTAAATACTTTTTTCTATGATTCTAGGGTTTTAGTTTTTAGATGTTATCCTCAGTGTTCAGTTCAGGAACACTCCTAATACAATCTACAAATATTTTTGAGCTCCTCTTTTTTTTATTTTTGCCTACACACATTCAATTACACTTGGAAATTCACACCCACATCTGGAAGCCTTGGATATGTGGCAGTTTTGGGGTAGAATGTATTAATGCATAGTTAGAGACATAAGTTTAAGTGCATGTATTTATAATGAAATATCCCAAAAACTTTGGCTCAGTGGGTCAACTCTCACAACTTATTTTGGTCTCTTCTCCCCTCTTTACAAACTTTTAACTGCAAAATAGATTGACAGGAACATGTTTCTGTAAATCTGTAGCATCACAGAATACATTCTGTATTTTAACTTCTAACACTCACAGAGCCCATGCCACGAGTCTTTGTTAAAATCAACACCTTAAGTTCTTAGTGGGGTTGTTTTTGTTACTCCAGTCTGAAATGGGGTTCAAATGGCAGTGCCTCTTCCCAAACAGACACTTCCTAAAGCAGTAATGTAAAAAATGAGCTAATGTAGATTATTTATGCTTGCCTTTTTTTTGATTTTGTTTTTGTTGGTTGAGATTTTGCTTCGTTTTCTGTTTCTCTCTCATGCCTGTCCATGATAGCCAGGTGCTCTTGCTATTCCATTTGGCCATGGGGGTACACTTGGTTTCTAAAATGAGCGACAGCATCTCTCTGGCAGGGGAGAGGGAACGTGCAAGCCATGCCACACCTTGCACTACAAAAATGCTCATGTCACACCCCAAAGAAGGGAGCAAGGCTTACTCTTCCCTGGAGGCCTGGAAAGGGACTTGGGAGCACCACCCCTCCACGCTTCCATTGCTCATTTCCAGGTGCTCCTTTTCCAAAAGGCATCTCCCATGCTTTTTTTATTTAGCTTAAAATCATGCCAGACAAGCCATTCTAAACTGCATGGATGTTTCCCAAACTCCCCGTGGGTATTCCTAAAAGTGAGCTGCATCCTATAGTTTGAGGACTGTGAGAAATGTGAGGGAAGCTTGAAAGAATCTCAGAATACAGAAGGAAAATGCAGCTATAAGGATGGTCCTTATAACTCAGGTGTTGGACTGGATCATTTGTGAGACCTCTGGCTGCCTGGCAAGTTGCATAATTCCTTAGGCTCTCATCCTTACTTTATAGATGAGGAGTTAGTGGTCCCAGCTTTCTCTTTGTACATCACATCTATTTAAGTGAGCAACTCAGAATAAAAATGAGTGAAAAATGAGAAAGATTTTTTTTCCTTACAACTTCTGTCTTGGGGGCACACATCATTTAAGAGCTCTGAGCTAGCTGAGGTTCTCCCTGGAGATGCAGTGCTTATTAACAGCGTGACAAAAATACACTTCAGATAGGCTGGGCAGAAATGCCAGAGATTTTGAAATTGCATTCAGGCAATGGCAAGGCCGTTGAGATACAAAAAAAGCTTTACAACTGTTCCAAATACTTACTAGTGGAAGACTGTTAACAGACAGGAAAAAAATGGGGAGGTGTCCAAAACCAGCAATCCACCCTGGTGAGAAATCCAGCTGCTGGGAAGTGGAATGGTGCTGGAATTCATACCAGGTTGTTGTCTCTGGACACCAGTCAATGGACTCCATCTTTTATATCACCCTCCCGTTAGCCATAAGAAATCAGTGTTTTTCAACTCCTTTTCTCTTGGCTGCTGGATGTGGAGAAGGAGCTTTTTCTCTCAAGTCCTTGCTGGAGAACCATTTCAAAGCTGTTGAATTTTGGAGTTCAGGGAAGGAACTTCACTACTCTGCCCCACTCCTGCCTCTTGGAGGTCACCATTGGACTGAGAAAAATCGACCAGTCCAGCCTTCCTGCAGCTGCTCAGCTCCTGCTGTTTCGGTTTTACTGCTGGGCCCAGAGCTGCTTATCTTCATAGTCTTCCTCCCTTCTGAATAACTTCAGTATGTATCTCTAGAATCAATGGCTGCTTTCTTCCGTACAGTCTTGGAAAACCAGCATCTTTAAAGATCTCAGAAAGGACACCCCATTCCTCCCCCCTCTGCTTCCATCGCTGCAAATTTGAGATGACTCTAAAAAACGAGAACCGAAGAAAGAAATAATCGGGGGTTCTTTTCCTTGGTGTTGGCTGCACTTTGATGATGGTGTTTCTTTGAGATTTTTCCACGTAGCCTCAAGGAATGGGGAAGCTGTTTATTGGGAAGTTAGGATTCCAGGTAACAGCTCCAGGATTCCAGCTGCTGCTCGGGCCTCGGGCTCCGTGATCCTCCTCGATTTATGTGCGCTGATGTTCAGAGATTTGGCAGCACTTCAAGCGAGCAGGTGAAAACAACGTGTTTATTCTAAGCTTTGCTCTTGCCCTTTGACTTGACAGCGGCTGTGCAAGTGGCCTGGCTGCTCCAGCCCCACTCCTCCAGAGCATGGGAAAAGCAAGAGCAGCAGCAGGGAGACAGCTGGCTGGCTGCTGACTTAGAAAGGCATCATTGCGTCACGTCACGCTGGGTAAGTTATCTTTGCCATCAGAAGGGCCAGGATTTTCCCTTTATTTTTACTTTTCTTTTAAAATTTTGTGGGAGGTAGGTGTTCCACAAATTGATGGCGGGGATTTGGTGACGTCAAGTGAAGCGTCCCATCTGTCAGAGGCAAAGTGGGTTTTCATCCTTGAAAAGTAATGCTTTTCTGACCCTTAAAAAAAAAAAAAAAAGAACTTTGCTGGACTCCCTTTGAATCCCCTTTAAATGAGTGGTTTGCAAATTTATTAGGATTTTAGGATATTAGGGCCTTTCTCATATTTAATGTGTGGATTGTCTGAATGGAAACATTAAAGCCAACACAAGCAATAAAGGTGGATTGCCAGTAAAATAAACAGTTTGGCCTCTGACTGCACAGAGGAAGCAGATCAAGTCAAGAAAATGTTTCCTAAAAGTCACTTTTCTAACTGTAAGGCAATTCTAGTGGCTGATTCTTACTTAAACCTACACTGCTCTCCAGTTTATTAATCCACACATTTAACTTGGTGTTAAAGTGGAAGTTAATTGACATTCTGCCTCCAGAGCAATCCTGGTGTTATGATGGGCACCAAACTGCCACGTGAAATACAGAGCAAAAGTGAATGGGAAGCAGTAGGGGTGTAATTCTGAGAATCCAAAGTGTTTGCAAATGATACAAACGAACAAACATGAAATCACATTGACATACATATGGACTGCTAGGAAGATTCTGGCTCTGGATGAACCTCATGGAGAATTTACGGTAATTTCTGTCATGCCGGACTTTCGCCTTGTCTCTTTAAAACTCTTCTGGTGAAACTAAGGGAGAGGTATGTCTTGCCCAGCTTGCATCTAGTGTTGTAAAGTGTACACACGCAGAGGACTCAGTGGCAGGGAATCACATATGGGGCTCCATTCCTGAAGTCACCCAGCCGGTGAGTGTATTTTACACCTCTTTATGTGCAGCGGGCTCAGCAGGTTGCATGAGGAATGTAATGTCCTGGAGGGCTGACTTCATAATTTGTGGCCGTGGATATATTTCCTTCATGAAACCACACTTATGTTTCTTTATTGTCGTTACTATTTTAAAGGATTTTAACTACTCACAACTCCAGTTGCTTTTTCCATAAGCCTTGCTCCCCTGTCTTTGGTATTTTGATTTTTTAGATTTCTGATGGCTTAGCTGTGGTGTTGAGGATCAGGTTGATGGCTGGAGACATCTGGATGGGTCTGAGATCTGTGCATATCACAATCAGATCTCTTCACTATACATTTTGAGTCCATGTTCTCATTTTTCCTCTGCATTTCTCATTGTTTTGTATCCTCTCCATTTGTATGCAGTCTCATGTAATTATATAAAAATGGTTTCCTTATGCATGGTATGAGTTTTTATAGCTTTGCATTCACTTTCTTTCTTTCTTTCCATCATTGCATGGTTAAATAGGTAGAAAAGTTAGGTAATATGTACACAGGGACTGCTCCACCAGACTGGAGCACTGAGTGTCTCTGTTGCCATGTGCTGCAGCCAAAGAAGTTTACAGCATGCAGAGGGAAAAGGTTATTGTTAGTGTAACTGAATAAGTATTAGGGTTAATATATAATGTATAGGTCTATGTAATGGATAGTTTTTATTCATCATAAAATGTTCAAATGACTTGCAGATGTCTGACTGCTGCAGCTGTTGCAGACCTTGTAATGGCATTAGGCTCTGACTCAGAGAGCAGCTCCTTTGCCAAGAGATTCTGGCAGTGGCTGCAGCTGTGATATTCCCATTGAAAAAAGGACTGTCAGCAGTGGAGGTGGTGATACAAAACGGAACAGGAGGATGAGAAAGGGGCAAGGCTGGCTCCGGGTATGACAGGAAAATGGAGGTTCTGAAAGCTTCCATTTTTCCATGTTTAACTGCCTGGGTAGCATCCTACCACTGCACTGACTAGGGAAGCAGCTGGAATTTATAGTCACCACAGATTCTGGCTACATGCAGCTTTTGTTACACTAACTGGGGAGAAAAAAAAAACACAAAACACCACACCTTTGATAATGTAAAACTTTGTTCTCAAGTTTTCAAAAAGAAAGGATGTCCCTAAAAGCAGGCAGGATTGAATTTCACTGTGCAAATGCAGTCTGTTGCACAAACTGTGCAGCACGGGAGCTCGGTTGCTTGCTGCCTGTGGAGACTGTGGAGTCAGGGAATATCTTCCTTGGCAGCCAAAGGAATGCCAGCATCCTGAAAAAAACACTGAGGGAAAAAAAAAAAAATCCTCTAAGTGTCTCATGATTGTTTCCCTGTATCTGTAAAGAAAATAATGAAGACTGACATGCAAAGTAGGCACACGTTTTATACGTGGGATGTTGTACTGAGACAAACACGCTAGGTTTGAAACAGCTTTTTGATTCCTGTGTGACTGGAAAAGCAAAAGCATGACCATTTTTAGAAGAGAATTGGAGAAGGCAATGCAAAACAAAAGCACAATTTTGACTGGGTTTGGTGATAGTTGTCAGAAAGTAGAACTGAGGGAATCAAACCCTGGAGGCAGCTGAACTGTAAATCCCTGGAATGGGGAGGGAGCAGAGCAAGAGTCACCTCTCAATGAAGAGCAGATTTCATTGCTGCCTTTTCTGTTACTTTAAACCACTTATGGAGAGCAGGGTTTAGTCATGAAATGGACTGCAGAGCTGGTCCTGCTCTATGAACCTACAAAGCCAGAAGCAGTATTGTTTGTGGCACCTTTTGAAGGGTCTCTGCTGATTCAGGTGGATTGTCTCTGCCCATGATCAGTGCTGTATTTATGACAGTAAAGCTACCAAAATATGCTGGGTGACCTAATTGTGGCTTTCCAATACCTGAAGGGAGCCTACAGGAGAGCTGGAGAGGAACTTTTCACAAGGACCTGGAGTGACAGGACAAGGGGAAATGGCTTCAAACTGACAGAGAGTAGGTTTAGACTGGATATTAGGAAGAATTTCTCCCCTGTGAGGGTGCTGAGGCCCTGGCACATGTTGTCCAGAGGAGCTGTGGCTGCCCCATCTCTGGAAGTGTTCAAGACCAGATTCGATGGAGCTGTGAGCAACCTGGGATAGTGGAAGGTGTCCCTGCCCATGGCAGGGGAGTGAAACAAGAGGATCTTTGAGGTCCCTTCCAACCCACTGCATTCTGGGATTCTTTGTTTCTTTGAAAATATACAGATTTTTAAAAAAGAGATGCAGTCTACATGAACTTCACTTACTAGATTTAAAAAAGAAAAATCTTACTGATGGGACTTATTCCTTACATGACTAAAAGGGAATGAGTTCCTAACAGCTCTCTTCTCCAGGGCTGCACTGGCTGTTGACAGGAGCTGTGAGCTGGGACCCCAAGAATCCCACCATGTCCCTGAGAGCACTGTCCAAAGGCTTCTTGAGCTCTGTCAGGCTTGAGGCCTGAGGAGCCTGTTCCAGTGCTCAGGCACTCTCAGGGTGAAATGCTTTTTCCTGATATCCAACCTAAACCTCCCCCTAACAGAGCATTGTTCTATTGTTTTCTGTACTGGTCAATGAATAAATATTGTGTGTCCTGAGGAAGAATCCCAGTGCTGGATGGCACAGCCCCTGTCCCAGGAATGGGCTGTGTGGTCTGTGGGGTTTCATGCACCCTTTCTGTGGGAGGAGGCTTGAGTCTCTCCCTGGGAATCTCCACCTGCTCTGAAATAAACAGGATGTTGCCAACTGAAAAGGGCTGAAAAGTCACTGCCGAGTTTGGTGATCCATGGGGGAGGTGGGTCTGTAGCTGCAGGCATTGCAGAGCTTTGGGAGAATGCCAGGCACAAAGCATCTCTGTGCTGCCCTTCCCCAGCCCAGGGCTGAATGGGCCAGTCTTCCTCAGAGGAAGAAGCCGAGCTTGGCAGGGATACAAGCCTGGATCCCAGAGGAAGCACTGCCTTGCTGGCAGAGCATTCAGTCTCAAGCCAGTTTGCCTCCCAGCCCACCAGCTAACCCAGGCACAGTGTGGGGTTGGTATTTCTTCTGCTGCCTGCAGATCCAAAGCTATTCCAGATCCAAAGCTGTTTCATGCAGAGCCAGTATGGGGATCTCTGTACTTTACTGCTCCGCAAGGTGTTGACACAGCCTTTCTTTGCTAGAATGTTTTCTTATCAGTAAATCTTGGAAAAACTGTCTAGAAAGTCTCTTGTATCTCCTCTTTCTTGTGAGTGAAGGCTGACTTGGGTAATCTGACTCCAGGAGAGACTTACTGGCAGGCAAGAGGACATTACAGAATTGCAATATGTTAAAAAATGGGAATAAAGGAATTAATGGAGAAGAAGTCTGCCAGTGGCCATTGAATATGACAGTCTGATTGCAACTTCTGATTCAGAAAGGTTCAAGCTGTGCCAGGGGAGGTTCAGGTTGGACATCAGGAAGGATTTCTTCATGGAAAAGGGTGCCAAGCATTGCAAGGGGCTGCCCAGGGAGGTGTTACAGTCTCCATCCCTGGAGGTGTTCAAGAAACATCTGGACGTGGCACTCAGTGCTTTGCTCTGGCTGACAAAGATGAAGATCTGTAAGGTGGAACTTGATGATCTTGGAGGTCTTTTCCCACCTAAATGCATGTGTTGTCCTTGTACTCAGACGACAGCAGCCCCTCGTGTTGAGGAAGAGCCTGAAAGCATTAATGGGAATGCTGCCCCAAATATAACCCATCAGCTGATTCAGAGCCTGGTCCAGAGGCCTGGCTGCTCCAACGCTCTGGGCTTCAGCCAGATGTAGTGGTAGGAATGTGTGTCAGCTCTGGGATGTCACTGTGGATGTGGGCCTGGAGGAGATGGTGACGTGCTGCAGTGTGAACCATCAGAGGTGGGCTTGGCCACCTTCACCCCACGGGTTGGGGTGCGTGGTAGTTTCCACAAATCCCACCTTGGCAGAGATGGGAAGGGGAATGTTTGTGGAAGGCTTCTGCCCTTGGCATTTCCTATTTGCTTTTAGCTCCGTGCAGATGTCTGTGTGGGGCTCAGCTTTGCTTCTGCTTTGTGCTGGGAGCTCAGGTGCCTGGCTAGACAGTTGCATTAGGCAGCAAAGCACCTAATCCTCACTGAAGGCCACCTAATCCTCTCAGCTTAATGGCCTTCTGCTCCTTCAGATAGTCTCTTCTTTATCTTTTCCCTATTTGCTCAGCAGTTGAATTCTTTCCTCTTCCATCTCCAAGAGAGCTGGCCGGCCATTCTCATTCCTGGTTACCAACACCTCTCAGTCCTTCAGGGCTCCAAAATGCAGGAACCCATAAAAAGCAGCTGGAAGTAAATGAGTAATGGAGAGGGAAGTCACATCTCTGTGGACTGACGAAAGTGTTCTGTAGACCAGTGTTTGAGAACCTTTCATTAGTGCTTCCTGGTTATTTTTTCTGCATTTCACTTCGCTGAATCCAAATCCCGCTCTAGCCGGTGGGAATTGTTCCACCGGCTTCTGCGAGAGTTGGATCTAACCCCTGGTCTGAAAAGTAAAACTAGTCTCACTGGTTTTCTTTTATTTCAGTTGGTTTCACTTTCTGCTTCTCAACTCCCAGAATAACATGACTGCATTCACAGTCCTCCATAGTGACATTCATACAAAATATTCTCTTTTAATGTTTTTCATAAAACAAAATGTGCATCAGCAATTCCACCTCTGCCCTTCTGACTCTGTTCTTCAACCCTGTTTTTTGCCCCCTTCCAGCCTCCTGACCTTCTACACGGAGGTAAACAAAAATTTCTTCTTACATATAGCACATTTTTGAAGAAACTTTGAACAGTAAAATACCCTCAGCTTTTGGCATCATTAAAAACAGACGGTTTGCCCTCAGAAAATAACCTGTTGTAGTATCTCAATAACCTGTTTGTAGTATCTCAAGTGAAAAAAAAAGATATGCTGGGTTGTGAAAGATGTTTGTTCCATCACCATGGAACTCCTTTCACAGTTCTCAGGGCAAGACATGGCACACAGGGAAGTGACAGTGGATTTCTACATCACAGCTCAACCTTCAGCTTTTAAGTGGAACCCGTGCTTTTATTCCTAAAATAGCTGTTTGCTCCAATTAACATCTTTCTGGTAGCAGAAAGGGAGCAATGAGTAGAGTATGGTGCCACAGAACACAGAGAAGGGAACATTATCTTACAGAGCTCTGGGGGGTTGTCCTCCAGATCGCCCAAAATTCTTTCCAAGTAACATGTTAAAATATTGGTAATGCAATGACTCAACCATATAAACAGATGGAGTGAGTAGTGTGCAGCCAGTGATTCAGCTAATGTACAGCTCTGGAAAATTCAAATTTGATTTAACATCAGGAGAAATATTGAATACGACATTTCTAGTTTTTCCTTTTGTTTAAGGAAGCTTTAAGTAGGTTGGTTTTTCTACCGAACAGAAAGTGTGGAAAAA
This sequence comes from Illadopsis cleaveri, assembly GCA_013399915.1. NCBI lineage: Eukaryota > Metazoa > Chordata > Aves > Passeriformes > Timaliidae > Illadopsis > Illadopsis cleaveri. Next base: position 92,473 of record VXBB01013931.1, on the reverse strand, counting down.
CATGAGCCACTAACAGCTGATTCAAAGGATGCCATCCTTGGTCCCTGCACAGAAATTCCTTGCAGTAGTGCTGCACTGCAGTGCCAGCTCTTGGTCTGAAGCCCAAGTCCTGCTGTGGGACACGAGCTCCTAATTTCTCCAGAGGGAGTGTTCCCAGCCGAGTTACGCAGATCTCCATGATCTAGTTCAAGCAAAGCGTAGCATTTACTTAGACTGAGTTAACTCATTAATTTCGGCTTTAAAATCTTAAAAGCTGTATCCACCATAAAGTAAATCACACGGTTTTTCCAGGCTCCTCCCACACCACGTAAAGTTGCGGCTGCAGATGTGAATGTGCTGTGCCTGCAAACAGGGCACACCAAGGCTGCTCTTGGGAATGCTCTCCAAACAGCCAGAGGACATCTAAGTTGTTGACATGTCTTACTACATCCTTTTTATTCCCTCGGAGTGATGAAAGGAGAAACTGGTTTTCTGCAGAGGCCTCCCATTGTTAGGAGATCAACACTTCAAAACTCACCTGATTTTTATGGAAATCTGGGGGAAACCCTGCTCTCTTTAGATTATTCCAGTCTTATCACTGCAATTACAGGCTTTATTCCACTAGTTATGAGTAGAGATTACTGCCACCTGCATGGAAGCCCATCCCTTCATCCCTACATAAATGCTGCCTTTGAAAGCTTAATTATGAAAGAGTTGTCACGTACACAGTCGAGAGGCAGGAGAAGTGATCTGAACAGGTTAAATGCGGATGAAAGTTATGTTTTGCACACAGTTGTAATATTCATAACGTGGTAATTGCTGCAGGATGTCAGAGTAAGCTTAATTCCTCTAGCAGCTGCATGTAGGATGGAGTTTTGCCCCCCCCAATACACTTACACAATCCTACTGCGCCTAAATTGATACTGAAAGTGTATTTCAGAGAAGAGATTTGGGAAAGTGCTTGTCTCATTTGATGAGGCAGGACCTCAATAGTTCAGTGTGTGCAATTATTTGTGCCAGCTGTGAGAAGTGCTCTTATATATTAGGGACTATTCTAAGTAGTCAAGTAAGGTCCTGACCCCACAAACCTATATGTGCATGCTTTAAATAATGAGCTAAACTTAATAATTTTATTTAATATGTACAATGTGAAGAAGGTAACAGAAGTTAAAGAATCTGAGTGTTCTGTTATTTGCCTCAATACTGTCAAACTCCATTTTTATGTATTTGTAATTTGCTATTACAAAGTATTAAAGTGACATTTTATTCACCCTGGCATGTGGCTTTTGCTTTTTTAGAAAGAAAAGCAGTCCTCTTGCCACTGCATTGAAGCGAGTGCACCCATACCAATGGGAGCTCAGAGCATAAAACCTCATCAGCTGTGTAATAATCCTTATAAGATTTGTAGTATGGAGAATTTCCTCAGGAGTGCTGTCTGCCATCCTATGCATTGGATCCTTGTTCTTTTGCAGAACTGTTTGTTTGGACAATCAGAAACAGAAAGAAAAGGCACCTGCCCTTTCTCTTCCTGTTTCGTTTTGTTGGGATTTGTTGTTGTTTGCCTTTGGATCACTCATCTCAATTATTTCTTTATTCTTTTCCCCTGCTGCTCCTGTTTTCCAAGTTGCTGGCTTGTCTCAAGGGTCCTGTAATTTTTAGGGCTTTTCTTAAATCTTCATCTCCTGGAGCCATTTCAGCTGTGATATTTTAAAAATTAAGCTTAAGCTTTAAAAATTAAGCCTGCAGAAGCTGTATCAGAGATGACTGAAGACAAATTGAAAAGAAGGGACCTCCTGAGAGTGAATGGGATCAGAGCTTTCAGTGAGCTGGAAGTCACAAGCTTGATCAGGAATGATTTTTAGGTTACTTTCTTGTGGGAATGATGTTTACATGGTCATGTCACGTAGGTAGAGGTATATCTGAGGGGGTATCCATGTTGTTTAATAATATTTGAATCTACTGGCTTTCTCCAGACAGCATTAAAGCAGAATAATTTAGTTCCTGTGACTTTCATGAAAATAAGTTGTGGAGCAGGGAGGATGTATCATGTTCTCCCTGAATCATGGAAAATCTGCAGCAGGAACTTTCGGGCAACAGCATGCACTGACTAAAGAGAAATCTTAAATAAATCACAACTTTGGAAGAGATTTCAGTTAAAACTTGCACTTTACACCCTGAAGTTAACAAAGCACGAGGTGCAGACGTGGGGAACCAGGCTTTCTTCATTCTGATCACAAGCTTTAAGATCGTGGGAGTTAAAACATCTACTGAAATCACAAAAAGAGTAAGAGGCTGAGGAGAGTAAATGGAAGGAGTAACTTTAACTACAAAGGCGACCAAAATATGGAATTACTGGGGTGAGGGGGAAACAGCAGATGAGGAATTTCTACACCTGTTATGAGTGAGGGGGGAGCTCAGGAATAGAAAGTGGCAGGCAGGAAGGGAAGGAAAAGCAAAGGGAAGAGGGAGGAGAAAAGAAAATTCAAGTTGGGAAAGGCATCCAGAAAGGCTTTGAAGATCACTGGGAGGAGAGATTAAACAGAAACTAAATTAATTTTAATTTAATCTGTTCGTTCTCAGAAGAAATCAGTGAACTCCTATCCAAAGAAGTGCAGGCGAGGCAGAAGGAGAACAAAGGGGTTGCAGGGAGAATCAAATGTGAAGAAGAGGCAGGTCTGGACAAGGGAAGCAGTTAATTTTAAGCACTGTTTAGTGAATGTGTCACTAATGAATGTGTCAGGGATAATGAGAGCTGAAACTTGTGGTAGAAGCAGCCAACCTGGCCACAGGAACTGTATGAGAGGTTTGTTACACAGCACAGGAGCGGAAACAGAGAAAGAGACTTGTGAATGAGACAAACTAAGAGTTGATTGGTTTGTTGTTTTTTTTTTTTCATAATCTTGTTTAAATAAATCATTCCCATTAACACTGAGCCATGATTTACCCATCTGAGTGTCCTGGATTAGCACAGCTCAGTTCCACCCTCTCTACTTGGCGTAGAAGTTTCCTCTCTGCTCACAAGCCCGATGTCCACGTGGTTGTGACTGTGCAGGGAAAAATGGCTGGAAAAGGAACTCCTGTGAAGGCTCCAGGCGGTCTGGCGAGGGGATGGAGCAACTGTTTTGTCAGTGGACAAATGGTGGCAGTGTGCACAGGGTGACAAGATTCCTGAAGCAACTGTGTTGGCTGAGAAGGGTCTTGACACAGCAGGAACACGTAGAGGAATGAGGGCAGACCTGGCTTGCAGGAACATTTAAGTAGCTGTTTCTATTGCCAAACTATTAGCCAGATCTTTAAAAAGTGTCCTGGCCCAGGAAGGTGTTATATAAAACCAAAAAAAAAAAAAAAATAGCTGACTTGCTACTGTTAAACCAGGAAGAGAGACACGGACTATGAAAAAAATGTAGGGTATTCCCAGTTTACTGGGTACAGGATAATCAAGTAGATTCCCAGTGGCAGCTTTGCAGAGGGACTACGAGAGCTAGAAGTAAAACTGCTTTGGGTTTAAACTGAGCTTCCTAAAATGAGATTTGTTTTTTATGTGTCACCTTCTTCCTCCCATTGCAAACCTCTGCTCTCAAAGCCAGCGAGGAGTTGTAGGGATGATCTTTCAGAAGTCTTGAGAATGAGGAACAAGGTGGAGATGACAGATTGATTCACCTGTGGCATGCACCACTCAAAGGCATTCCAGCCCTTTTGCAGCAGAGACAGTTTTTAAATATCCCAACGGCAAAACAGCCACACCAAAGGCACCAATCTGAAAGCACATTCCTGACACTTTCCTGTCCCTTATATAGGAATGGTTTGGGAAAAGGGGGAATTTTAACAGTGGTAACTCATGGGGGAAGAAACTGTGACAGCACTAGTTCCTCCCAAGTGGAGTTTCAGTACAAAAAACCGCATGTGTGGTCAGCATCTTTATTTCAGGGCATGGCAGGACCCGAGCAGCCCCTGATCCATGGGCAAGATCCTGAGGGACAGTGTGGGTCAGACCTCGCTCAGATGTTGCAATTTGGGGATTTGGGGAGAACAGGGGAGCGCAGGTTTGGGGCTGGAGGGGTCACAAGGATCGGCCGGGCAGTTTCACCCCACGCAGGCCGGAGGAGAAGTTCCAGGGACGGCCTGTGAGGAGCCTCCAGCGCGGCTCCCGCACTCGGGGCTCCCCGGGGCGACCCCCACCCGCCCAACGCGGCCCCCGGGGGGCACCCCACAAGCTCCAACAACCGAGGCAAGGGACT
>VXBB01013931.1:46270-86809 GCA_013399915.1 Illadopsis cleaveri | reverse complement strand
TTTTTTTTTTAAACACATGCACTTGAGAGCTGCCCAGGCAAGATTCATTTTTGGTCCTTGCCCCCCTTTGGAATAGGTTGTGTGCATTCCATTAAACAGATCCCAGGAACAGGGAACATGGGCATTATGTTGTGGATGCTGGAAAACACTTGGGCCAAGATCCTATGGAGAATAGCAAGAGGGTGTAGGTCACTCTCAAAGTATGCTAAATATCTCATTTAATTTTTATTTTTTTTTGCTAAATCCTTTCTTAGTTTTTTTCAAAAAACATGCACATTTAGTTAGTTTCTAATTTTATTCTCGAGCCTGTTCTTGCACAAAATTTCACCAGTGTAAATTGTTTGATGAGGAGAATTGTAACAACTATGGCTTAGGATATCCACACATTTTACTGTTCTTCAGACTGAGAATACACTCACAGCTTGTTCTCTGTCCTCTATGGGATATAATCTGTTTATGGGCTGCCTGTGCTATGGGGTTTTACCCCTTTAGCTATACTTGTGTGTGTGGTTGAAGTGAGATGGCTTCTGCAGCTGGATGGAGTCCTGGTCAGTCCCTGTTAGCTGCATGTGTGAATTTTATGGATTACACTGAACCAGGAAACAAGTTGTGATTTTATCAGAAATCCATCCTTGCATGTATTTCCAGAGTCTGTCATTGCTACAGTATCAAGCAACAGCAAATGCATTTTGAGTGCATTTTCTGTCTAGTAAAATCGCAGATTTAACCTTTTCTGAATCTCTGTGTAATCACATATAGAATCATTACATTCAAATTTCTGAAGGAAAAAAAAATCCCCCAAACATTTCACATAATCTATTCAAAATAACTAATTCTTTTTCTCATGTATATTCTATCTTCAGTTTATTTTATGAGCTGTACAGTGTATTTTTACTCTTGACCACTTGACATATATTCTTGTCATCTCAAAATTAAAGTATCCACAGGAAAATTTCAGTGTAGGTTTTACTGTGTTTTCTTTACATAATCTCCAGTTCAGTGAAAGACAGCTCAGTGTGCTTCAGTCACAGGGTACAAATGGGAAGTCACAGGGTAAAGTAGGGGCTGTTGTGCTGCACTGAAGTTCTGGAGGCTCAAGTAATTTCTCATTGATCTCCCCAGTGGGTTTGGGCCATGCTTTTTTTTTTTTTTTTTAATCTCCGCTTTTGTGTTTTGCTGGGCTGAAATTTTTCTTGTTACCATTTCCCATGTGCTGATAGAAAAGCCAAGAATTCTTCTCATTTTGAGTACATTGTTGTTGTTAGGGTTGGTGGGGATTTTATTTTGTATTTGGAAATTTCACTTTGGCTTGTAAAAAGTCAAGCTGGTATTAAGTACTTACAGCTTTGATTTGTACTCTTAATACAATTTGTAATATTTGGGTTAAATTAAAAACAACATTTTAAAACTAAGTCCTTGCAGTCTTCCATGATAGGACTGAAAGGAGTTTAGAATGAATGAAATATATATTTAATTTATTTTATATGCTTCAGTCTTATAAAATGGTTAGTCTTCTGCATGCTGTAATTTCTCCATCAGAATTTTGCTTTCCAGCTGTAATTTCTCCTTCAGAAATTTGCTTTCCAACTGTAATTTCTTCTTCAGAATTTTGCTTTCCAACTGTGTTTTTCTGTGCTGTAAATGCAGTGCTCTAATAAAGCCCTAATAATTCTGATTGCTACCATAGCAAGTTTGGGAGTGTTCAGGAGCAATTCAATTTCCTGGAAAAGACTAACTCTTTGGTGAAATTAAGCCTTGTATTAGTGGCCGAGGGTGAATGATCACAGAACCAGCACTGTGGCAGTGGAACTGCCTGTTCTAATGGCCATGTTAATGTCCTGAATGAAGCAGTCCAAATTGTATTTCAGAATATTATGTTGTGGTCTGGGAGCCAAATGTTGCCTCTGCAAAACTGGCACATATGTGAAAGCTTACAGTAAAGCAGATTAATATTTTTATTTTGGTCTAAGTAAGACCAAATGCAATTTTTTTTTGTGTGAAATTAAAAATGTTGCAAATGTTACTTCTCTTGCAGCAGCAGCAGCAGCTGGTTACTTCACTTCTCACTTGTTCAAAGAGTCTGTAGGTTTAAAAATGAGAAGTCTCAGAGGGGTTTATTTTGCCACAGCTCAGTGCTGTACAAAATGTAAAACAACTTACTGCTCTTCTAAGCAGGAGGATTCCAAGACCAAGGAGAAAAAGCTGCTGATAGAGCTCTTTCATTTGCTTACTCGGTGCCAGATGTTGCCAAAATCTTTTACCCAGGCCATTTTAGTCTCCCCAAGGGGACTGAACACTGACATTTTCACGCTTGGAGCAGGTTCTTCACTTGGTTCACTGAGGTGGTTTCATGCCAGAGGTGTGGAACATGGGATTCATCAGGTAGAACTGGGGCTGGGGTAGAAAATAAAACAATGGCACCACAGACCTGGAAAGGCCAATTTTGTTGTTGTGGAGCTGTGGCACGTTTTTATGAAGTTGTTGAGGGGCAGAAACTTGGTTCCCCTGCCAGCAGCGAGGGGATACCACGTCATGAATGGCACTGAGAGGCAAAAGTTGGTGCTAGAAAGGGAAATAAAACTTGGATCTTGTTCTTGCATGGTTGGTTCTTGTCCTTTGCTGAACACATTGTTTGGGGTTTGATGTGGCAGCTGCTCCAGGCCGTGGTGTTCTCATTTTTTAGTACCTAGGTGTACAAAAGGTATTTGCTGTTCAACCTGAGTGCTGTTTAAGTACACAGGGAGTCAAAAGGTGAATTTTGAAAATGGGAGCTGAGTGTGATGGTCACAGGGTGTCCTTTACCCTGCTGTGCCCAGGGATCTGCAGCTGTCTCTTCTGCAGCTGATGGGAAATTCAGGCAAAAAAGTAGAATATGGCAGCTTACTTCTGGATCCCTGAAAGAGGGATCCATTTCTCTTAAACCTCCAAATTCCAATTTTTATTTTATTGATGAGGTTTTGGAATTGCCTGTGTTTTTTCTTGAGGGCAGAAGAAGCTAGAAAGTGTGGCTATACATCACATCCTGCTTGGCTTTTTGCGAGTTACACAGCAAACAAAGCAAAGGGAAAAGGATATTATCATACTTGCTGAAAAACAAAGTCTAAGCCTTTTATATTCCAAGGAAACAGAGGCAATTAGAGAACAGAAATTGGATCTTTACCCATGTTTAACATGCCTGGAGAACAGGGGAATGAAAATGCGTGTGCTGTGTTGGATGTTTTTGTAACTAAAGAACTTCTGGGTCAGTCTGTGATCCCTTAATTTATATTTTCTAGCCCATTTTTATGTGGTCTAGGCTATGATAGTAGCAATACCAAAAGCAAAATTACCTGGATATCTTTATTATTATTACTTTGAGGTGTTGATTTCAGTAGCTTAATTCTTAGTCCTATTGAAATTTGCCAGGATGAATATGTTTGAGCAGGGTTATTCTGCCAATTTTAAAATGACTCAGCATGTTGAGAATGACTCTAAGAGAAAGTAAATATGCTAATTTATAGGAAAAGTGGGATTCTTCGTATTCAAGAGCATATCAGCAGTTGAGTTGTGGATTTTAGTGTTGCAGAGGGGAAAGGAGCATAAGCATTCACATGGAGCATATGGCTGTTCCTTGAGAAACTCCAACAGACCATAACCTCTTGGAAAACCTGGTTTATATGGTACTGGGCAAATATTTATTATCTAAATTACCTGAATGTTCCATGTAACACGAGTGTCTTCCTGTCTGTTGGTCCTTGCATGTCACCTGCCTGTGCAGTCATCACCTGGACCAAGTGGTTCAGCATGATGCAGCTCACAGCAGTAGGTGATGGGGAAGTTTAAACCTAAATAGTCTTTCTTTACCCCAGAACACTTAGGCAGCAGTCATAAGTCCTGGAAGGATGGAGGCTTGTGTTTGGGAGAGGTGGGAAACAAGAGTGGAGCAGGAAAGGAAGAGTTTTTATTAAATCCTCATTTTAAAGAGAAAATAACAGTTCATTTTGAGACCTAAACTTAGTAGCAAAACAAAGTTAGTTGTTCAGGTTTGACCAAATGTTAGAGTCAAAACAGGACAGATTCTGGAAAAGTTTGTGGTGATTGGAATTGGATTTCACAGAGGGTTGCAGGGCCAGGATTGTGTGTCACTTCCAGGTTTTTTGGCTAGTCCAAGTTAATGCTTGATTCATTAATGGGGTTGTTATTCCAGATGTCATAAAAGATATAAAAATGAAATCATTGATAAGGGAACATCTTGATCTTGATGAATTGTTTAAATGCCAGAAATGTGTAGAGGGCATTTTCTTACCCATTCAACATCCAAAGTCCATTTTAAATGCATTTATTATTTAAATAAAACTCCTATTCACCCTTCAACTGTACTTCAATAGCATGAGGAATTCATGCCTTCATAGAAAAATTGGAAACTTTTATGGTTTTATAATAAAAACATTGGAAAACATAACATATGCTTACACGAACTGCTCCATTTTTGTAAAGTATTCAATAGCAATAAAGGCAGAGAGACTGGTGGTTATTCTGTGTCTTCTTTATGAAACCACAAAGTATAAACACACAGCAAGATTCATTTCAGTCATACTTTATTGGGTGCCGATGCAAATCATGATTAAAATAGGATTTCCTGTTGCTTTGGTTTAATTTGCCTGGAAGGAGATGGTTCCATCAGTGTCTCCAAAAGAGAAAAGAAATTTGGGACGTGCTCGTGTGGATATTCCAAAGGCTTCAGTGGCAGAGGGGTGGATTTGTGTCTAGGACATAAGCAACCTTGTTTATCCATGTGGGGAATGCCAGGGAAATGGGGAGGGTGGTGGAGTTCTCACCTTTCTTTTTTCTGTTTATTGATTTATATTTTTTTTTCAATGAAATTTGGTCTGAAAAAGTAATGATCAGTAAGCAGGAGTTGTACAGGATCAATTCCAACTGTGGAAGGGCTGATACACATCCTCTGGGATATAAGGAGTATTTGTAGTCTTTCCAGTGCCACCTTCTTGCCACGAGAGCAGCAAGGCAGATGTGACACCATCTTCCTGATTTTGAAAGCACATTGGGTAAAACTGAGGGCAAAAAATCCTTCTGTGTCCTGTAACAATAAATATGTGTGAGGATTCTCATGCTGCACCCATAAAGTCCCTCTGTTTGTAGTATTAAGAATACAGAAAAAAAGGAATATTCATTTATTATGTGAATATTGGTGGTGGATGAGAGAGTGATGGGAAATATTTTTATTCTCTCATAGCCTAATCCCTCAAGAGTCTTGGAACAATTAAAGAGGGAGGTTTCTTTTCCCTGGAGTTTTGTTTTTCTCTTGCCAAAATTGCTGTTTAGTCCCCTAAATTCCTTACTATTACTTTATAGGGCTAATAAAGCAGGGTCAAATTACTGTGTGAATTGGGTAGGAGAAATGAGATGCTGCAGGAAGTTCCTTGAATTTGAGGATCTTTCTGTAGTCAGAAGAATGAGGATTCTGTTTTGCAGAAGGTAGGAGAGCAACCTGAGGATTTCCTTCCAGAATTCCAAGAGCTACCTGGGAGCAGGATACCTGGCATACATAATTTTATGACTGGATTGGGTAGAATTCCTCTTCTTTCTCATCCTTGTTAAGAAGGACTGTGGTAAATTGGTGATGACATGGAATCAGGAATGTGACCCATGATTATGCACCATTCCCTAGAAATATGCTGGTGCACACAGCAAGGATGTGTGCAGAATTAGAAGCTGGAGTTCTTCACAAGACCCAGATCCCCTCAGTTTTATTTCTGTTGTTGTGCCTGGAGGAATTCTTATGATCTATGCATCCTTAATATTCATTTTATCAGTTAACTACATATGCAGTATTAGCTTATAAAGCGGCACATTTTTTACATTTTTTGTTAGCTGGTACTTGCAAATAGCAGAGTTTATAGAATTAAATGTACCAAAAGCAGAGTTTAAACAAAGAGTGAGTTGCTAGAGGAACACAAATCTTTTAATGAGATGGTTTGTTGTTGATCATGCTGTGTGACAATGTGTGGTGGTGCTTGGGAGGTGGCCTGTGGTATGGATATTTTGTATGGATTGTTAAGATCTAGATGGAGGGATATGAAAAGAGGATGCTGTGAAAGATTAATGGGACAGCAAAGCAGTAGATACACTGTTGGAGAGGTCTTGCTGAATAAAGTCACTATTACATAGCATCAAAATCCTACATGTAAAGAAAGTTTGATGGTAGCTTGGAGTGTAGCCTGTATCTCTGCAGAAATTCAACTTTAGCTGTGGATTTTAATTTATTTTTAATTTTCAGTTTCTTGAAGTATAATTTGCATTCTTTTTTTAATGCAATCTCATATTCATCAAGATTAACATATAAATAACTCTATTGCACCACCAAACAATAAAGGGAACAAAGTGACACGAAATTAATCTCATTTTACTGCAGCCAAAAATTGGTTTTGTGGCTTTTTAGGGCTTGACTCCCAGGGCAATTGACAGCATAGCTGTTGTAGAGTAACTGAGTGGCTGTATCTCTGTGATGGAACTCCCTGAGGCTGGTATTATGTTCCTGAACAGGAACATTGTCTTTCTGAAAAGTGTAATATTCTAAGTAATGACTGTACTTTTTAAGTACATGAGACAGAGGAAATGGAAGCCGCCTTGGTGCTGAATGAGGAGAACATTCTCATTGAGCACAGTTTTAATAAACTTGTCTGCATCAACTTCATATTGATTTGTTTGTCTTAATTTCTGTGCATGACTCTGCGTGGGCAGGTCAGTGGAGATGGACTGCAGCAAAGGTGGAATGAATCCTGGATGTTGGCATGTGTGCTCTACTTGCTGCTTCATTATTTGAATCACTTATTACTATCATTATTTGAATCTATAAAAACACAGGGATCTTAATGTCTGCTCATGTTTGTGTGTGTGAATGTATGCACAGGTCTTTGCTTCCTGTGATCTGAAATGCAGAATGACTCAAACGAGGGCTCTTCAACGCTTGAATGAACAAGTTCCTATTTTACTTTTTAGTTAAAACCTCAATGGTGATTCACTTTCTGAGAGACAAAGGAAGCTGCCCTTTGTTTTGGTTTCATAGTTAGGTGTTTTTGTTATGATGGCATTACTTTAAAGCTCGTCGGCCAGAGGAAGAAAAGGAAAACAAAAACTGGCAATAGCAAGTCCAGGTTAAGACTCCACAGTGCCTTGGTGTTGTCTCTACCCTGTAACAGGTGAATCTGCTCCCTCTTCTTGCCCCCACTGAAATGTGCAAGAAGACATCATCATCTGCAAGCTCAGGTCTCTCTTGTCTGATATGTTTTGGGGTAGACAGCAGTATTAAATGTTGTGCAGTGTCTCTTTGAAGAGGGCAATACCACTGCAACATCCTCTGGCTCCTTCTCAGCCACATCCTTCCCTCTGCAGCATCTTTCACTCAGGCCTGCATTTCTTTAGCTTCTCTTTGTTCCTGCCCTCAATATCTCGTGAGCTGTTTAGAAATTTGCTGCTTCCAGAGTTTCATCTGAAAGCTTTGCAGGCAAGGGCTACTTCTTCATACATTGAATATTTGACCTACCGGATCTGGCAGCAGTTATTTCTGAATGGAAGAGCAGGACTTTCAGATTTGCAGTAGTCTTCCTTATGTCTGACCAGAGACAAGGAATGGATAATTTATCTATCTATTCTGATTCATCTGTCAGTGACCTCCATTCTGAAGATGCCATGAATAGTGAGAAGTCTTTATTTGAAAGTAGCCCAGTAAATTGAAGTGAGAATGAGTACCAAAATGCATGGTGTGTGAAGAAGGGAGTAAGAGGGTTACACTATCCTCAGAACAGAGTTAAGAAGTTGCAAAAATGAGAGAAGCCCATTTTCTGAAGACATAGATCTTTGACAGTTAAAGGAAAAGTGGTAAGAACGTTTAATGTGCCATCTGCTCCTTGAACCTTCAAGACCAGGTGTATCACTTTGGACTAAAACTCCTTCTTGCTCAGTGTTCAGTCTCTAACCAATGGCTGTAATTTAAACTGCCTTAAAACTCCTCAAATATTTTCCCTGTTCTCTGAACCACAGATGTCATGTACATGGAGTGGCCCTTCACATGTTGTTTTTCTGTGAACTTGTCTGAAAACTATCATTTCTTGGAAAACAACATGTGTATAAATTTTAATAAATTTAAAGACCAATTCAAAGACCAATTTCATCTTGCTTTCAAAAATGTTGGGAGTTGCTTTCTCTCTGGTTCTTATTGTGAACTTTGTCTGTGTGAGAAACAGAGATAATCAGATTCAAGATCTCAGCTGTGTTTTAGCCATCATTTAATTTCTGGTGGCCTCTGTGCAACCTTAGTGTCTGGAACTTCCCCTGAGATGGTTTTTTAATGCTTTTCAGCCGTTGTGTTTTCTGTTTTCACAATCTTTGCTTTCACAATCCTTACTGCTTTTTAAAAGTAGCTTCAATGTATCAAATGGGTGCTATTAAATGTAATTAAAGTAATTTTAAGTGGTAATTTTTGGAAAGCTTTTTAAAATTGCTGAATAGTACTGTAGCAGAACCTGTCTTCACAGAACACAGGATCCTAACAGTGGCCCATTTCTAGCATCATGCTTTGATTTTACCATGGATTGTTTACAAATGATGATGAAGGAGATTTAAATAGGGGGAGAAATTCTCTCAACTTTTTATAGAATGCTTAATTTTCACAACAGTGGTGAGTTATTCCTATTTGCATTTCATGGTTTTATTTTTGGGATGTGTCTTGTCTAGTCTTGGCAGACAGACACCGATCCAAGGAGTAAAATATGAAGGTTGAACAGTGAGGGAGTTATTATCCAAATGGAGCCTTCTGTTAGAGGTGTCAGCAGAGACAAAGGTGAATGTAGAGAATGAATGAAATAAGATGAGAGAAAGATCAAATAATGGGATAAGAAGTTCAAGCGTGGGATAATGGGTGTGATCTGAGATTATTAACAATGCAAAAATTTGCAAAACGTGCAAAAAAATTCCTGTCTGTTCATTAAAACTTGATGAGGGAACCACACAATGAAACAATTTTTTAAAAAAATCATATTAAGTCTTAGAATGCGTGTTCTGTAGTGTTTTCTTCTGACTATTTCTCTGTTGGTTTTTAGGTTTCTGTCTTCCACGTTGTACATCAGTGGGATCTCTGTGCTGGAACAAGATAATGTCTTCAACTCATTGAAGGAAAGGGGTGAGCAGCTTTCTCCTGGCCAATATTTTATCTTCTTTAGAAAACAGCCTGTCCTGGAAATAAATATCATCCTCTATTGTGTTGAAAAGGAAGCCAGTTCTAGAAGCTTTTCATGTGTCAAAGAGAATTGTTTTTTGTTTCTTTCTAACTTGGTGTTTGAATGTAAGGATCTAACGTTACATAGCAAGTGCCAGGACTAAAGTTAAATAAGAATGAACAAAGAGCCATGCCGAATCTGCCAGTCAGGCATTTCTTTCTGAAGGACTTCAAAGAAACATGTTTGAGGGAAAATTAGAAGGAATGATTACTTGTTAACAAGTTTTGTTGGGTAGTTCCTTCACAACCCTAAGAGAGTTGGTGGTTAGGTCATAGCCTGAAGCATAACTATTTATATCTCTTACAAACATCTGCTGTAGCTTGTGTATGTTAAAAATGATACCACTGATCTCCAGCAGCTCACTTGTACCTTCTGTTAACGTTACTGGGTGGTCCCTGTGCCCTTAATTATAAAGGAGTAAGTGGAACAAGTGAGGAGTGGAGTGACGAATGTTAAGTGATCACTTTGTGTGTCTGTTTCAGCTCACATTTAATCTTCTCTTACACACTCCACTTGCACAAAGTCTCCACGTTTCTAATTATGATTACCCTTCTTCATTTAGCTTCCTTTCTGCTTTACATTTTCCCTTCATACCTCATTTTATAAAAGGCTTCCCTTTTTTTCCCCCGCTTTGCTTTGTAGAACATGATCTTTTATGAATTCCCTTTCACCACAGGCATCAGTGGAGTTTCTGATTGCAGCTCATGCATCAGCTTCCAGTTACATGACCTTAAGTTTTTCCTTGGGTTTTCCACACACTTTGCTTTCAAATAGAATAAGTTAGTTCTGTTCTGTGTGAAGCAGATCAGCAGACTCACCCTCAGGTTATTTTTGCTATTAGTAAGTCTTTGAATATAACACAAACACACAGTTTCCTCTCTACTCTCCATTTCTTTCACAGAGAATAATTGGCATTTTGAGAGCTAAGATGTCCAGAAATCATATATTCTTGGCTTCACCTCAGATACCCAAATACTCTGTGCCCTGATGTAGTGTGCTGGTTGGAGATGGTCCTGCTGTGAGCTGAGAATGGACACACATGAGCCAGAAATTACCACACCAGTAGGTCAGCCAAGAGCAGGGGTTGTTCGAGTGCACCGCAACTGCTTCAGACCAAGTCAGCTGCTTTCCATCATAGCCACCTTCAGCAGGGAGAGGCCTGAACCAGCCTGCCTGACTCGATGTAAAAAGGATCAGAAACCATCCATGTGTGGAGGAGCTGTGGAAGTAATTAGCTGTGGCAGTGATAAACATCTGGGAGCGATAGCAGCCCCATCGCTGTCTGCAGCCTGAGCATCTGCTGAGGCTATGCCTGCTAACGAGCCCTGGCTGCTGCATCCCAAATGAGGTGATAAAAGCCAAATCTGTAAATACCTTCTCAGTTACTTTCCTTAAAGTTTAGCATAGTTTGTTTCTTGCCTCTACTGAGTAATGAGGAAATGTTTCTTTTTAGTGAACAGAAGTAATTCCTCAGTTAATTGCCTCAATTTAAGTGTGTGATTAGCTCAATTTGTTCTTCTTGATTTGCAGTGGTTGTCTTCACTAAATCTCATCAGTTCCTATCTTGCCTAATAGCTTAATCTTTTTCTACTGTAATTATAAGTCAGAGGGGAAGCTCTTGTGGGAAATAAAGGATATACCCATGTAGAATTCTTTCCAGTCGTTCCCCTGGGAGAAAATATGGCAAAAAAGTCCTTCTAGATGAAATAATCTATGGATCTAGCTCAAAGCTGTGCACCTCCTTTCTTCTTTTGTGTGGCCTGAGGGCCTTCCAGATGTGGAACGCCTCTTCATTATGGAAATCTGGAAGGAGGGGTTAGTCCAGCTTGTCTTGTTCTCCAAAAATCTTTGCCATGTCCTACTGTCTTTACCAGTTTACATGTATTATCTTTGTGGCCTCCCTCTCCAGGTTTTTCTTCATGCCACAAATATGATCTTATGTCCCTGTGAACTCTTAAGACTTTCTTCCTCTTCTACAACTGCTTAACTTTTATTTTCTCATTTTTGCCTAAGAAATTCATCTTTCTCCCACAGTCAAACAATCTTTTTAGCAGTGTTTTCTGTGGGACTTAGCTGTAAAATAATCATTAAATAGTGTTTGCTCTTTCTTTGTTGATCGTTTCAACAGTTCTGCTTTCATTTTGAGCGTAGTCTGGTCCATGCTTTGGATGTCACAGTCATAAATTAAATGTATGTCCTTTGAGAAAGAAGAAAAGCAGCATTTTCTATGTGCCTGTTGACTCTGTCAATGCAGACAGGCACTTGCACTGGCTGTCAGCTGCCATTTTTGAAAGAAAATAAATGTTTAAACATCAGGCAAATGCTTACAGGGCTGATACTTTAGAATGTGTTCCCCCAAAGTCTTTTGAGAGATCTCACTTATTGTGGCAAATGCTGATTTAACTTTGAATACTAAATGATTTGTAAGTGTAAAAAAAAAATTAAAATCTGAAGTACTTCTATCAGTGAGTGCACTTAGGTTGTTCCCTTTGTATTTTTAATCTTGGTGGAGAAATCAGTAATGTTTTTGGAGTCTCAGAGAAAGAATACTGATGTTCTGTAAAAACAGATATAACCTATTTTGTAGAGGAAGCCACACTTACATCATCCTGGTGAACTTCTCTATCTTTGAAGCTCACCAAGATTTGATTGTTCTCTTTAATTTAATTTAAAAAAAAGATTTAAAAAATTGCACTCATACTTAAGAATTACACTGAGTGAATTTGATGCAAAGTAAGGCTTGAGGTTTCTCCTGAGGAGTTTGTTTTGTCTCTGTTCCTGAAACTGTTGTCAAAGAAGGGAACCTTGAAATTCGTCCTGGGTTTGCAAAATGAAACACTCACTTGAGACTGTTATAATCTATAGGAGAAAATATCCAGAAATGTAAAAATTGCTCTTAAAGATGGTCATATGCAGTAGTAGTATGCAATAAGGGAAGGACTTATTTGAAAAATGTGTAGTGATTGAACACATTGCAAAAAAAAAGATTCTGTTTCAGATCTTAAACTGGTGAAAATTTTAAAACTTAGTTCTTCAATACTGACATAAGTGAAAAAGAGCAGAAAATTTGGAATTATTACCTGGATGTAATGTTCTTCAAGACATGAGCTCTGACTTCTTTTTCAGTATGGATTTTTTAAATAGTAGCTAAACATTAGGACTCCTTTGTGTCAAGGAAAATTGACTTCTGTGTTAATAGTTACTGGTAACAGCTTAATGAGTTACATGATTTCAGTTGTAATGGCTGCAAATCTGACAAGAAAATGAAATGTGAAGTAGTAATTTGTTGGGTGCACTCTATCTGGTAGTGGTGCTTTGCTAATTTTTTTTTTTTTACATTACTGTATGTCTTAACTTAAAAATGTTTAACTCATTTGGGCACCAAACTCCAGTTAATGCCTAGAGAGATTAACATGATGCCTTTACTTGTGCTTAAATCCTATTGTAATTAATATTTCCAAAGTATCAAATGTCTCTGAAATCGAGACTCTGAATTCCTAGGTCCCTTTTGAAACTTTATAATCATGTGGGCCCAATTGTTTTAAAATTGTCAGATATTTTTCCCTTCTTTGTTGAACCTTAAATAACTTGGATGGCAAATTCCTGATGTCAGAAGTGATTTGAGGCTTAGTCTCTGAAAGTAGTTTCAGGCCCTACTTTAAAATCTGGGATTCACACCCAAAAATGAACAGGATATTCCTTAATATTTTACATTTGGTTCATCATTTTTAACTAAAATTATTGCAGTTACAGTGATGCTCAGTGGGTTGGGAGCCTTTTCCAAACACAGAAACACAAACCTGCCCATTTCTAGATTTCATGTATTACTTTAGAATGTCAGTTAAGTAGTGCAGAGATGAATGCTAAAGTTCACTTGAAGCTTGTGAGTATAAAAAACCTCAGCCTCTTTTTAAAAATTATACTTTAGAGTATAAAAAGATACAATGAACTTTTTGCTGATAAAACCTGTTATATTTCCAAACTGAATTTATTTATTGTTTGAATTTGCATGTGGCCATTGTTGTCAATAAACTCTCTGAGAGGTGTGCATAAATCTGAATTCCTACCTTTATTTTATCTTCACCCTTTGGAACTGGATTCTAAGGGGCCACTTCTTTAACTGACTATTTTTTTTTTCTTTAAAGAATATTTGTTCAAGCTTATGATGATTTGACACAATTAATGTCTTAATAACCATGATGGCAACACAGACATTAAGTATAGACAACTATCAAGATGGACAACAGGTAGGTGTGTTTTCCTTTCTCTAGGAACTAAATACACTTAGAAAGAGGGGGGAAAAATAGTGACTTTGTCCTCAGTCCCTGCTTTGGCATTGTTTAAGTCATGTATATTTGGTCATGATGTTTCTCTTTTGTACAGCAGGCTGTGTAGTTTTACACTTTAAATTGCTAAATTAAAATGCTGTTAACTGGAGGTAAGTTGTGAGGTGGTCACTACTCTGAAGACTCATTTTCCTGTTACTCTGTGTCAGCCCTAAGGAATAAATACAAGTACTTCTGTCAGCAGATGGCAACAATGGGGAACAGTCAGAAAAAACCCAGCAACTTTCCACATCTCCTATAAAATGTTCATCTGAACGCAGACAGTTTTTGATTTTTAGTTTTATTGTGGTTTTTTTTTAAATTTCAATTCTAATTTCTCTCTCTCCTCTCACCTACTTTACATATTTGACTTTATTCCCCCAGTAAATACATACCACCCTGTGGCAGTGAAAGTAAAATATGCTTTTTTCTAAATAACAGATTGGGAGAGATCTTACTCTTTGTTTTTGTCTTCCTATTTGTTTGTATTTCAAGCTCTCAGTGTCCAAGATAGACAGGTAATTCAGGTGCCTGCTGTTTTTATAGTTTGGAAATGGCCCACAGAAAATAACTTGCAGTTTTAACTGAGCTGTTTCCTCCTCCTAGGGAGGTAGAACCCTAACTGAACATACTCCCTCCCTTCAAACTCTGCAGATGTATGGCCAACATTTATAATCACTTGTCTGAGTCATCCCCTTTTAATTTGCTCCTCCTTCTTGTCATGAGCCAAGAAATTAATCCATCAGTTACTTTTTTTTTTTTCCCTGCAAGCATTCTGGCTTGAAAATCATTTCTGCTTGCTGAGGGAGCTCTCTGCAAGGCAGGCTGCTCTGTTGGGTGGGAGATGCTGAATTTTCTCAGTTTCTGATTTTTCTAGGAGATGGCTTGGCCCCAACACGTAATAAAGCACAAACCTTTTGATTCTCTGCAGACTGTTAAGAATACTATAAATTTTTCTGCTGCTGTAATGTGGAAATAAATTAAATTCTGGTAAAGTCTGCATATCTAATATTTTCTGGAGGCCTTCATCTCTGCAGCTGTCAGTTCTGGCTGCCTGGAGATACCTAGAACAGTGTCTGTCCTCTCCCTGAGATAAAAGAGAAGTAAGAGAAAAGATTGCAGTGGTTCCATGTCTTTGTGCAGATGCTGAAATGGGAGAAAACCAAAGAGTTTGGGCTGAGGGGTGGAAACTCTGACTTTCACAGTTCAGGTTCCTGGAAGACTTTTTAGTCCAAAAGATATTTAGCTGGAGGTGATGGAAAAAACCACTTGGAACCCCTTCAAAGCACCCCAAAGGTGTGCCCAGCCTCCTAATGCAATTTAGGAGATGCTCAGGTGAAGCTGTGGCTCTGTGTTGCTTTTCCATGGTATAAATGTGTGTTAAATGGATGTGTAGAAGGAGTTACTGTTGTTCTCCTGCAGTTTGATAGCCCTAAAATACTTGGTTCTTACAATATGTAAAATGGAGTGCTAAAGGTCATGGGAGGGTATACTCCTATAATTGAAGGACTGGAGAGACACAGAATATTTCAGATCTTTTTAAGCAAATTTGCATTTTAATGGACAAAAAACCCTAGAAGATCCTTTTCTTCAGTACCCTTATACAATGCACAGTAAAAATAAGAAAGAAGATTTAAGAGGATAAACTTTTCTTTACACTTCTTTCATCCTAAAGGATTTTTATGCAGACATTCCCATGAACTTTTTGGAGCAATGTACTGTAGGCTGTTCCAAAAACAGCCACTTCAGAGACAAAATGCTTCAACAATTTACTAATATCTGACATTCCCATTTTAAAGCCAAATGCTAAAACTTGGAAGTGACCTTTATCCATCAAAAAGTGTCAGGGATTAAAAAGAGAGGTTTTGTTGCTGCTACGACTTCTTGTGTCACTGCCAAGTCACACCAACCTTCTGGCAATTTAGGAGCCCTTTGCACTGCTCTTTCCTTAGAACACAGCACCCTTATTTTACGTCAGGGCTACAGATTTGCTCTTTTTTTTTTTTCCCCCTGCAGATGCAAGTGGTAACAGAGTTAAAAACTGAACAAGATCCAAACTGCTCTGAAACTGATGCTGAAGGGGTGAGTCCTGCCCCTGTAGAATCTCAGACTCCAATGGATGCAGACAAGCAGGCCATTTACAGGTAGTGATGGACTTGTGTTCTGTCTTTTGAAGGGTGTAGGATAGGGTACAGGATATTTGGGGTCTTTTTAATATATAAATAAGAAGTAGCTTAAAATCAGGTTGGCTGTCTCCATAGTTTGTAGGGAAAGAATGAGATTAAATAGGCTTCACTGTCACTCATCAGCCAAGGAAAAACCTCCTGAGCTTGTTGGATTTTTCAATTTCAGCAGATTTAAAGGGTTATTCTAAGGGTGGCTGCCAAATTTAGAAAGCTGCCTTAGACTTTAAGCTGTGGTCACTATTTGTCATACTGTAGTTTTTTATCTTTAATACGAGTTTTTACTCTTATTGTAATTAGGTCAATCTTTACTCCTTTTTCTTTCAGGGTAACAATCTATTCCCCAGTAATTAGCTCAAAATGGATTAAATATTGATGTATGAGCACACTAATTTGAGATTTTTCAGTGAAAAACTGCTGTGCTAAGCAGTTTGCTCGGTTTTTATTGGGTTAAGTGTTCTTTTACTTTGACTACTTTATAAAGACAGAATTATTACTGGTTTTCAGGTTCCAAAAAAACCCCCCAAAAAACCACCAAAACAGGAAAAAGCCAAACAAAACACCAAAAAACCTCAACCTGAGGCAGAAAAGATGTATCCATTCATTTACAGACTTGTAACCAAATCTTCTCCTCAGAGCATGATTTCACAGGAGGCCTCTGAGCACAGCCTGAATATTCTTCTCAATTTTTAAAAGTTATTTTGTGATGTATAAGTATGGCCTCCATTGAAGAATACATTAATTTTATCAGGCTTCATTTAAATCTGCATTCCTTCTCTTTGTAAATCCTGAATCTCATTTCTGATGCACTGTGTTAATCTGTCTCAGTGGCACCAATTACAGTGAAATAAACACTCAGAGCTTTTTGGTGTGTGATTGTACTCTTTAATTAAATATATACATATTCTACTGCTGTATTTGCCTCTGCAGTGTGGTAAATCAAAATGAAAATAAACTTTTATCTTATTTTGCTCTAGCCAGTGGTGTTACATGAAGTCTTTTCCAGAACTTGTCACACTCACATCAGTGACTGCAAGCTTTTCAGAGCTAGATGTCTTAATTTTCACGCAAATGAAAATGCTCATTTATGTATTTAAAATTCCTTTTTCCAGGCACCCACTATTTCCCTTGTTAGCACTATTATTTGAAAAATGTGAACAATCTACACAAGGCTCAGAAGGCACAACTTCTGCCAGTTTTGATGTAGATATTGAAAACTTTGTAAGGAAGCAGGAGAAAGAAGGAAAACCTTTTTTCTGTGAAGATCCAGAAACGGATAATTTGGTAAGTATTAGCTGTTTATTTCTGAAACAATCATCACATTTGCAGCTTCCTCCTAATTTCTGATCTCAACTGGTCCTTATAGTTTCTTCTCACGTTTTTCTGCCTGTGAGAGATTCTTCTTTATGTTAATGATTAAAAATATTTTTTAAAACTCCTTCTTGACCCCCTTTTCCCTTTTATCTGTAAATTTACATTGGGCTCTTCACATTTGTTTCCTATTCTCAGCTGACATGAGTGTACTGGAGACAAACAGAAACAAATCCTTTCCATAGCCAGATTGACTCTGAAAATTAATTTTAGAGTGTCAAGTGTTTAACATATTTATCAAAAACATGTAATTGATGTAAATTTTTTCCAATTGTATGTAAATCATGGTTAACTTAGTTAATGTGAGAACAGAGCTGTTATAGGATGATCTTAGAAAGTCTTTAACATATACAATTTTTTCTTTCATGTCACTGACTCCTTTAGGCTTTCTGAAAGTCATTCCTGTGATGAAGCTGTGATTTCCCTATTTTGAGTATACCTGCTTTCAATATTTTACTTAAAAATGAGAGTTAGTTCTGTTCTGCATGAAGCAGGTCTGCTGACTTGTAAGCCTCAGGTTATTTTCTTCATTTGTAACCCTCTGAATCCAACAGAGAATCACTGTTCCCTCATTTCTCTCTAATCCCAATTTCTTTTCAGAAGGACATCTGAAATCTAATAGTTGGAATGTAGGAGCTGTGGGTCAGTGGATGAGGAAAGAACAGTGGTTGTGGTTTATCTTGACTTTTATGTGGTTTATCTTGACTTTTGATGTCTCTTACAATGTTCTCATAGAAAAACTGACAAGACACAGAGGAGATAAATGAGCAGTGAGGTGGACTGGAAAATGGGTGAACCCCTGGGCTCCAGGGATGCTGGTCAGCAGCAGGAAGTGCAGTTGAGGGCTGCTCATAAGTGCTGTTGTCCAGGGACTGATTGTGAAACCAGAACTGTTTAACATCTCCATTAGTGACTTGGGTGATGGGGCAGACTGAACCCTCAGCAGGTTTGCAGGTGCTCCAAAACTGGGAGCAGGGGTTGATCCACACATGGCTCTGCCACCATGCAGAGGTACTGCACTTCTTTTGGAGAAGCAGAAAAATGGGAATCTCATGGAATTCAGCAAAGGGAAATGCCAAGTCCTAATGGGGGTAAAAGACAGACTGACTCTTCTCAGTGGTGCCCAGTGAAAGGGCAAGAGGAAATGGGCATGAATTGAAACACAGGAGGTTCCATTAAACCTTTTTACTGTGAGGGTGATTGAATACTGCAGGCTGCCCAGAGAGTTGTGGAGTCTCCATCCCTGGAAACAGTCAAACTCAGCTGGACATGACCTTGAGGAACCTGCCCTACCTGACCTTGCTTTGAGCAGGGGATTGGATTAAACAATCTCCAGAGGTCCCTTCCAACCTCATCTATTCTGTGGTTTCCGTGAGCCTTCAAAGATTGGTTTCCCAAAGATCCTGCTTGCCTTGGCCTGTTCCCTGTGCTTCTGGTCATACATAAACACTCTCTCAGATCCAGCTTGCTTTGGTTGTAGTTGGGTCTGGTGTGTTCAAACAGTCCTTCCTGTCACTGACCTGTTTATGGTTTTAGTTTGTGGTTCTAGTGACAAAGTGTCTTGGTTTATGTGGTGTTGCCCTTTGCTGATGGGCTGCACAAATCTGGTTGGTTTTGCTTGAGGTGGGTGAGGAATTATTTGTTTATATCCTGGATTCCATGGCTGCTGAGGTCAGTAGTGGCTCAAACTGGAACCACGTTGCAAAATCAAAAATCCTTGGCATTGAACTCCTGTCCTGTGGTTGTATTGTTAGCTGTGACTTTCTGTTACTGGACACCAAATGAAACCTGAGTGCAGCTTGTCCTCTGCTCGTCCTGGAGCCAGGAGCTCTGAACAGCTGACGTTCTGACAGGCTCTTCATCTGGTATGGAGCAGTGAGCACAAGTTTCTGTCAAGTTGTGAACTGGCTAGCGTGGCTTTCAGTCTCCTTTCAGCTCGAAATATTGGTGCTTGCCACAGGGAAGGCTGTAGACAGGCAGTTTTTTCTGCCTTGTGTCACATATTTATTTTTAATAGAGATTTAAAAGTCTCTCTGTAGTAGCAAGAAATTGTGCACCTTTGTTCCATCCTCTGCTCATGCTGTCCTTCCCTTTTTAACTCCAATGTTAATTCAACCATTCATCTGAAAGGAGAAGCTGTTAAGACTGATAATTAGACTGGGCTAGAAGGGTGGAGCAGAGTCAAATAAATAAGGTGTAAAGTTTTGCTCAGTAGGATCAACTCAGAGCCAGGGCTAAACTGAGATGAAGGAAAAAGCCAAATTCAAGTCGTATCTGAGAATCACAGGCCTGTTACAGTAAGGAAATTGGTCAGCTGTTTAATTTTTTTTTCCTTTTACCTCTTTGAGATGTGGCATGTAGAACTCAGCCAAACTGCAGTTTTTCTGTGACAGAGCTTCAACAGACAGCTCCAAAGCAGCAGAATATAATTCTGTGCTCCATGCTGCCTGTGGGCTCATTAAGTAGATAACAGAAATTATGAAGGGTCACAGATAGTGACTGTAGGGTCACTTACAGTCCTGGCAACGTTCCACATTGTGCACTCACTTGAAGTGCTTTGAATACTCCACAAGAGGAGTTTGGAGTTCATCCAGGGGACCACAGAATGTTAATCTGGGTGGCACAGGCATTAGATCAGTTTGACCAGAAAGGAAGTTCATTAAGAGCAGTGGATGCTTGTTCCAATTTGAGTAGCCCTTACTAAGCTATGGCCTAGATTATCTTGTTACTTTGGTATTATAATTCCCATTCTAAATTAATTGGTGGCTTCCTGCTTTAGTATTAAAAACGATTTCAGCATTGGGAAATGTGGGTAGCATCCACCTGAAACTTAATTTTAAGGATACTCATAAATTGCTAAATTGCCTGTAAACCAAGTTTCAAACCCTTGTTACTATCTAGATGGAGGGATTCTGTTCTAAGGATTCTCAGTTGAGCTCTCCAACATCAGTTGGTGATCTTGAATCAGCAGGGCAAAGGATCATAGTCAATCCAGAAGAATTGTTACCAGGCCTTTTTTTTACTTCTGCAGTGTCTTTCCCAGGTCTGGGTGCAAACCTGGGCCACGTGCTCTGGGATGACCCTGTGGTTCTGTCCTGCAGATCTCCTGTTTGCAAATCCTGTGGGAAGGAAGCGGAAGCTGAAGGTTGTGCTCATGTTCTTACTAGACTGGAAATGTGCTTTCTTAGAGCTTTAACTTCCTCTCTATCTTCTTGGAACGTTATTTGCATCCCCTTAGTCCTTTTACCAAGCATCAGTGTCAGAAGACTTGTGTTTGCTGTCAGTAACCAGATTTTGGTGGTCTCTGTTGCTGCTTTCTGGAAGTAAAAAGTTAAGGAAGTACTCCACATAACTTGGAGTATCATCTGTTGGAGCTCCACACCCTTTCCCCCTTACCCTTTGCTATCCCTGCCTTGTTTTTACAGATAAAACAGATCCTGGAATGAACCAAGGCACCAATTGCTCTTGTTATCCATTACTCCCCTTTTGTGCATAGGACATCCACAGACAGACTCCTCCATGTCCAAGAAGTTGTTCAGTGTGGCTGCTTGCAGAGTTTTTTTAGACCTTTCACAAATTATTTTATGTTTTAAGACATTCATTGCTTAACATTTTTTGTTGCTCACTGCTAACCCAAATGCTACAGAAATACCACGTTGCCTCGGGGTGTTGTTTTCTGCCTCTTGTGTAGCTTCTGTTCAGAGTAAACTCTTCCCACACAAGGGTGGATTTTTTTAATTTCCCCACATTCATAGCACCATAGGATGGTTTGGGCTGCACTACCAGCTCAAAAGGTTTGTAGTCAAGCTCCTGCACAGAGCAGGGTCAGCTGTGAAGTCAGAGTAGGTTACTTGTGGCTTTGTCAAGTCTAGACAAAATACAAAACAAGGAGTGTAAAATATACTCTCCCTTTTGTATTTGAACAGGACACTGCCTTTTTTGAAGACCCCCGAGTTTTTTGTTTCGTTTGGGGTAAGGATTTTTGGCTCAGTACCCTCTTCTCAATTCTCTTGAATTCTTAGTTGTGTCAGGAACCTGAGCTGTAGTGGTGCAGCCAGCTGATGTCATTTGAATATTGGCTGACCAAGCCTTTCTAAATAGTGCTTTTGCTGTTTTAATGTGCAGACTGTCCCATAAACCTCTAGCTACACCTTTTCTAGCTATGTCTCCTAGCTGGGGACTCGAAATAGAGGAGAGAGCTTATCAAATCAAAACAAATGAAAACAAAATAGCTTTTCTTCCAGAGTTTGTGTTCTTCCACTGAAAATCTAAATTGCAGGAGGATTTGGGTCAAGGAGGTAGGTGAGCTGTGAATGTAAAGATACAATTTCTTAAATTTGGATACATATTGATACATGAATAGGCTCTGGATAGCAGGAACTTGAAGGTTTTTCAATAACTTTTCTTCTGCTGCTTAACAGTTTACCATTATCTTTATTTAAAACAATTTCAACAATAGTGGAAGGTGTCCCTGCCCATGGCAGGGGTTGCAACAGGATGATTTATAAGGTCCCTTTCAAGCCAAACCATTCTAGGATTCTGTAAATATACACAAATCTCATAGTTATTTCATCTTCGTGCATTTCTCTGAAGTGACACTCCAGTTTTATTGCTACAGCTGAAAAGACTGAATCAGTTATAAAATTGCATTTTTCTGTGGCACATTCTATGCAGTGGCACTGAATAAATGAAATATTACTGCTGCTGTGACCTGTCTGAAAACACTTCTTTCTATTACCTTTGTCCAGTTTGAGTTCTTGATTTTTGTAGTTTTAAGGAAGAAGTGAAGTTCTGCCAACATTAAGTTTGGCCCACCTGTTCTGCAAGAGAGCAGGAGCCATATGGGCACAATTAATGCAGCTGTAAATGAATTCATAAGTCCTGGTGACAGGCATGGCATATTTACAAAGTTTTGTTTTCCTCCTAACCACAGCAGCACAGCTTCCTGCAGGAGTGGTGTGATGGAGAGGGGCTCTGCAGAAACCTGGGTAGTGTTACTGAGCCTGGGTTTGTGGTTAATTTTGACTTTAATTCAATTTTCACCTCAAGTAGCAACCATCAATTTTAAACTAAGTCTAAGCTGAGGGAAGGACTTTCATTTTTCCTCCAAGCACATGCTGATAAATAAATAGCACAAATTTAGCTAATGTTTAAAAAAAACAACTCTCTTGACTGAGCAAAAATAAACTAATCTCTAATATGGTCAAATATTATGTGTCCAAAAGCATATCTTATTACCTCAGTTTTAGCTGGGTTTAAATCACTCACTGATATGATATGCAATTTGTTGATCCAGTCACACATGAAGAATTTTCTATTTTAAGCTTTTTTGCCTCTGAAACAGAGACAGAATTTCTTGAAGCACAGATGACCTTTGTTTTGTGTTAAAATTTAGTTACATTTGCATGCTTTAACTTTGTTGTGTTTAAAGGTGCTTAAGCACAGTTTAAACAGCAACCTGGGCTGGGTTAGAATATCACTGGTTTGTGTCTCAGTGCTGGGTCACTGCACTCACTGTTTCAAAGGCTTTCAGTTGTTACCAGATATTAACTTGGATCAACTCCCTCAAATCAACAGCTCAGGTTTTTCTGCAGCTGTTTTTTGAAAGATGTATGTTTGGCTTTTTTCTTTTTATCCCTGAGAAGAAAAAAGGTGGTTTTTTTAATCACTTAATTTCTTTTTTTTTTTCCATCTTGTTTATTTTAACACACAGTTGTCTACACCAAGTGAGTGTCCTAGAACCTTTTGCTGAAAAAACAGGGAAAAGATCTGTCTCAATGAAAGCTAAAATGTCATGATGGAGAGGGGAGCACACCCAAAAGCTTTCCTGCCTTGATCTCCTTTGGGTGACTTGAGCAAAGGCATCTTCAGCTCCCAGTTGGCTTCTTGAGTTGAAAGTAATAGATAGATAGATTAGTTTGGAGGGAATAATTTCTGCTCACTGGATTCAGTGCTCTGCCCAGGTAAATAACCCCTCATATAGGACAGATTTTTCCAGAAAATTGTAAAGTCAAGCTCTGCACTATGCTTCAAAATTCCAACTGTTCAGTTTCATAAAACTGAAGGATATTCATCTCAGAGATCCAGCACAGCACAGAAATGTTGGGGGTGGCATGTTGTATCAAAAATAATTATTTTGCTGGTGTATTGTGTACATATTTGAATGTCCTGGATTTCCTACTGCTTTTAGACCATCTGGATTTGGTTTTAGCTTCTGATCTTCTGCCATGACCCTTACAATCACCTAAGCTATTTTTATGCAGTATGTAATACCATTGGTTATCCAGGCTTACAGTGTTTTTCTCACAGTGAGCATGACAAGTATTCTCCTCACATGCTTATCTCCTGTACTTGGATTTTAGCTTAAACATGGATTTTTTTTTTAATTTGGTTTAGTGCTTTGTATTTAATGTTTTGTATTTCAGCAGTCTCCTCATCTGAAAGTTCTCACAAGATTTTCCCTGAGAGTTGTTCATCTTTGACATACAATCACAGAGGGACTTAAAAGCTGTAGCATTGAAGAATTGTTTGATTACTTTAAGCTTTGTTGAGCAGTGTGACTAAATTTGGGACCTCTTTATTCTGATTTTATTGAAAAATAAAAGCTTTCATCCTCCCTAGCAATCTGTGGGACAAATTTATGCTTAATCACAGGAGTGTCTTCTTTCTCACTGTATCTCAAACTCATCTGTACCCTTCTGGTTTCCTTGTGTCAGGGTGTAACTGAGCTGAACCTGGTTTTTCTGATTTCTGGAGCTTCAGAGAACTGCTGCTGGCCAAGCCTGTCCCAGCCCTGCTTTCCAAATAATTGCTGTGGATGGGATTGCTTTTCATCACTTCCAGTCTTGTGTGGTTTGTGACCCAGAGCTGTTCCAGGGGGTTAAAGACCACGTGGAAGTCCAGGCTCATCCTGTGCCCTGTGACACCTGAACTGCTCTGTCTTCCTGAAGTGTCACACATGACAAAGATCACTTTGTTGTCCTCTTTTTGTTTCCCCTGTGTGGCATTTTACTTGTGTTCCTTTCACATTCCGGGATTTAACAATTAGTACCTCTGCTTTAATTGAGTGATCTTCACTACTGGGAAGTATTGTTTGCTTAAATCTCACATTAAATATATATTTTTTTAATGAACAGTTATTTTGTTTCTGATTTTTTTTTCCCAATTCTCTCCCTCAGATGGTAAAAGCAATCCAAGTTCTGCGTATCCATCTGCTCGAGCTAGAAAAGGTTAATGAACTCTGCAAGGATTTCTGTAGTCGTTACATTGCCTGCCTGAAGACAAAAATGAATAGTGAAACTCTATTAAGTGGAGAGCCTGGAAGTCCTTATTCACCTGTGCAATCTCAGGTGGGTTTCAAATATTGTTCAGTGGATTTTTGCTTAGATTTCCTTAGCAAGTTACAGCTACACTTCTTTCACTATCAGTTTGCAAACAGAGTTTCTGCAGTTTCCTGTATTCCCTCAAATCACTTATTAAAAGTAGAAAGAGGTGGGGTTTTTGTTTGTTTTGTGGGGTTTTTCTGTGTGTTTTTTGTTTAGTTGTGTTTTTTGTTGTTGCTGTTTTGGTTTTTTGTTTTGTTTTTTGTGCCACTGCCCGATGGACAAATTTGTCAAAATGTGCCAAAGCACAGTCAATTTTTAATTGTCTGTCTTCCTTTTATGATTTTCTCTCAGTTCAGCAAGTGGAGATATTCAGAATAGCCTGGATTTGCTATTTGATTGGAAGGAGGTTAGGAAACAAACAAAGAAGAAAAATTTTGCTTGTTAAGGCCTCCTCAGTCTGCCTCCTTCATTAAACTATTGAGACGACTGATACATTTTATACACAACCTGTATTCTGGAATAAACAGACGATATCTGATGGATTAAAGTTGCAATATTGCATTTTCTGTATTAAACAGACCACAGTTAATAGGTTATGGTTGATGTTTTTGCTGTCAGAGACTGCAGAGTGAGCCCAGCCACCCCAGTTGCAACTTGATTCTGAGTTTTAGGGCATGGCCCTTCTCTGAATTACTCATTTGTCTGATGCTCTGTATTTAAAAAAAAGAAGCTTTAAACTCACTTTCTGGACTTATTATTTAGGTTTTGATGTCTGGAAGTGTGGAAAGGAGATTCTAAAATCAGGCAAAAACAGCTTTTAAAAGATTTTTTTCTGTATATCTCTTACAGTTTTCTGTAGACACATGAGGGACCCATTTTGCATTTGCTATCAAAAGAGATTATTCATATATAGTATGGAAATGTGTAAGAGTTTGCATGCTCAGGGTTGAGTAAGAGCTATCTTGAGCAGAATAAAGCATATTGAATATTTAATACATTATGTTCAAATTGAAGGAATTAAGGTAATAACTAAAATTCTAAAGCTTTGGTGCTTGTAATAAGAGCATCAAGGGTCATTTCATTTGTCTTCTTTCCCTCTTGCCTTTGGAAATTGTTTCTTATTCTTTATATACCTAGAACTAAAATTTCTCAAAATTGTTTTACATCTTTTCTAGCAGTTGCTTTCATGAGGATTTTCAAAGGTAATGGTTGGTGATAATGAGGAAGTTAATGTAGGTAATGATGAACCCCTAATGAAGGATCTTTCTCTTTGAAGGCAGTCCTGTAATTAAACTCCAAACATATTTTAGAGCCAAAAATACATAATGCAAATTACAAAAATACACAAGCATGCTTGATCTCCTTACATTAAAAAAAAAAAAGAAAAAAAGTTTAAAAAATGTAAGCAACTAATTGTTTTATTTTTCTAGCAAATTCCAAGTGCCATTGCAGGCACACTCAGTCCCCAAGGGATCGTGGTGCCAGCATCAGCATTGCAGCAGGGAAATGTAACTATGGCAACAGTAGCAGGTATGACACACTAAAAACAACTGGCACCTTGCTCTTCATCTTGGTTTCCTTTATGGTTGTTACAAAAACTACACAAATACTTTAAAAAATGTGTTTTAATACCTGAAAAGTTGTTGAGGTACAGTCAAGTGCTTTAGTGGTTTATGAATGTTTAATTTATATGTTTTCCAAGTATGTTTATGGGGGTGGTAGTTACATATATAATATTAAGAGAGCTTAATGTGCAACACTACATTTGTTAAAAGACATTTCCACAGACTGTGGTGTTTTACTTTCTTTTTTTTCCCTTTAAAAAGAACAATTCTATTTAACAAAAACATGCATTAGCTAAACCATTGCACTTGGCTGCCTCATGCTCCTTGGAGTTTGGAGCCACATCTACAAGTCTGTGAAGTCCTTGATGTCCTTGTTATAGGGAAATCACATTTGAGATGAAATGTTTAGTCTTTCTTCTCAGCAAGGTTTTAAATCAAACCCAGCTGCCCTAAGCACTGGCCACACATAGGTGTGATTTTGGTGTTGTGACCCTCGTTGGTTGAAGACTTAGCTCAGTTAAAACAACATGAGGAAGTGTTTTATAGCCTGATAATCATGGTATTTCCTTTGAAAATAGATTTAGAATGCCTAAAATACAGGGAAATATAATCAAATTTTGTACTTTTTTTTGTGAATGGATGAAAATTTTAGTGTAGCAAAGAGCACACCTTGCATGCTGACTAGAAAAGAATCATTGATATATTATCAAAAGTCTTGTATGGTGTGCAGTGCTGATGTGTTTAAAGAGAATAATACTTGAAGGGCTTTTTCTTCCCCATAATGTGTGTTTTTCTTCTGCTTCAAGGGGGGACAGTGTATCAGCCAGTCACTGTGGTCACTCCACAAGGACAGGTGGTGACACAGGCACTGTCACCTGGGACTATTCGGATCCAGAACTCTCAGGTTTGTTTCACAAGCTCCATGGAATGATGTTCTGGCTGGAAATACATCTCAGTGGTTTTAGGAGTTTTGATTTAAGTTTGACACACTGGCAGAATGAGCTGTGTATAAACACAGAGTAATTAATTGTAAATTGGTGCAGCCACTGCTGTGGGAGTTACAAGTTGTATAACATGTCATAAGTCCCCCTTGCCACAACAGCTCACCAGAGTTCCTGCCTGTTAATTGTCTTCCTTTATTGATGCCAGAAGAGTATAAGTACATGAAATTAAAAAATAAACAATTAAAATAAAAAAAAACCCACCCCTAAACCCAATGAACAAAAAAAAACCCCAAAAAAACCAACAAAAAACCCATCAATGCAAACCAAAAATCCCTCTAATTAAATGAATACTTTTTCAATAATTTTAACTTTTCTAATCATTGAACTATATTTATGGCTGGATAGATTTAATGTATTGCATTGAAGTGCCACACTGCTAGTCTGAGAAATTTGACTTTTTATCACAATGGCAACCACTAGTACTGTGAAACTGTATGTATTTCAGAGTTTATCTATTTTGAGAAGCATTTTTCTATAAAATCTTCACAATATTTAGTTGAGACTCTGGGAGAGCTTCAATTTTGTCTCCTTATACCCTAAAATATAAGGGCCAGCACTCTTTTGTGGGAGGCTCTTAAGAATTGGATCTGAAGAGTTCAAAGAAACAACCAAAGAAAAAGAAACATAAAAACTAGACCATCTTCTGGTACAGAAAACCTTGCTAGCTTTCTCTGGAAGTGATAAACCAAATCTTCCTGGAATCTGGCTTTAATTAGAAATGTGAATGAGGAGCTCCCATCTCCACAGCATAAAATCTGTTGGTAATCACTGGCTCACTGGCTTCTTTTCCCCCCTTATTCTGGCCTTCCAACCAAAAAAGTGTGCACAGAGTGTTCTTTGAATTGGCAGGAGCATACCTGTGCTCAGCCATGTTCTCCCCTAGAACACAGACAGCTCTGTCCTCACACACCTCTCAGACAGAAATGTGTAAAATTACTCTCCTGGACTGCAGTGATTTTGAAAAATTGGTTTTTTTTTTTTTACCTTTTATGAAAAAAAGTAAAATACTTAGAGGAAAATAACGCCTCTAGCCTATAAATAAAAAAAGGACTTGACCTATGTACATCTCTGACTACGTTTGATGTTTATAGGAGTCTCCAAACCCACCTATGCAAAGGTCACTCATAGAAAATCCTTCTTCAATGTCTTCTTTTTCAGTGTTTCAGAATGCTGTGGAGGTAGGGAAAAACACTGCAGAAAAGCTACTGAAAGTTCATTATAAAATCTCCATAAGCAAGCAGGTTATTTGCAATGTAAGACATTACTTTGGAAATTAAAATGTGCTCCAAATATATACTTGTAGTAATTTGATAGCCTAAACCTTGTTTAAAACTCATTTCCTACATATTGATTGGCTTAAGAAATTGCTCCAATTTGTCTGGAAAACCTGATTTAGAATTATTTTGGTTACAATTGTCTGAAATAGAATCTTATATGCAATTTATGTGCTGTTTCTTTCGATTCCTGCATAAGCATTTAAGAATGTATTCCCAAATGTTCAGATAACCAATGGGGAAATGATTTGATGAATCCATGGGAAGTGAAAAACAAAGAGACAGAGATATGAACATTTAGGAAGCAGTATGAATGTTATAAAGTGAATTATAGGTTTTACTGTATAGATCTTAATGCTCTTTGAGAATTTAATGCATTTATTTAGCAGGACATTTAGCATCTTTGTTTGCAGTAGCAGCATAATAATTAATTTTACTTTATTCTTCATTTAAATCTTAAATCAGTAATATTTTACAGCTTCCATAGTTGTTTATGTTTGCACACAGTGAGTATATTCAAGATATTCAAGCCTAATTTCTTTTCATTCCTTCTATAAATGAGTTGTTCATTCACTGATACAGAACTGCCATTACTATGTTAAGTGCCTTATTTCTCCTAAAATTACATGTGCAGCTCCAGTTGCAATTAAACCAAGATCTAGGCATCTTGCATCAAGATGATGGCTCATCAAAAAATAAGAGAGGAGTTCTTCCCAAGCACGCTACAAATGTGATGAGATCTTGGCTTTTTCAGCACATAGGGGTAAGGACTGAGCATGGTCAGTTTTTTATGCAGCTCTTTCGTGTGGTCTCCTAACAATTTTTCTTCATAAACAAGGTGAATTTATTGTGTTGTCAATTATGGAATCTCAGTTCAGTTTTCCCTGGAGTCATTTGGAGTAGTTGCACAGTCTAATGCTGGTTGACTTTTATTAATACTTTAATAAATATGTTGCATTTGTACTGCATGGCCTCAATAAGTGTTGTTACAAGGAACCTTCCTTCATTTCACTGTGTTGAGAACTTAATGCTCTCTACACCCTGGTTCATGGCACAAGGAAAAATAATTCCCCCTGTACTTTGCTGTGTTTTAGGGGCATTTTTGGCCGAGGAAAATTTCAAATTTTCTGTCTTTATCTCCTTTCCAGTCCTTCTGATGTGTACCAAGCATGTCACTGTCTGCTTGTGCTTCCAGTTGTCTTCCCTTTGCATGAATACTCTGAAAGGATAAATGGCTCTCCAGCTATTACAATGTTGACTTGATTGATATTTTGCCTTTTACAACTGTTTTGCAGCAGAGAACTGATCCAGGGAAGCTGCGTGTGCACTTCTTGTGTTACATGCCCCGTCCTCATCTGCTTAGAGCAGCTTTATTTAACTGCAGAGTGCTCCTCAGTTCTCTCATATGACACTGCCCTGGCCAGCAGAACTAATCAGAGCTGCTCACATGCTGTGCTGCCCAGGGATCATGCTCTTTAATAAAGACTGTCAGCCATGAGAAGCTTTTTCTTCTGAATTACACAGCAGCAGCTTCATGGGGCCACAGACACTCTCAAGGATAAAATCGGTTTTTTGTGTAGTAAAGCACTCTTTGTTGAATTATTTTCGTCTGTAAAAGTTTGTGAGGTTTCTAAGGTTTGTGTTTTAATGAGTCAGATGGCCTTAATCCACTCTCTTTAATCAGATGTAATAGAGGAGTTCTTATTTTTGATGAGGAGATGAAAAACAAGCTTATGCCTTTTTTGTTTGCTTTTCTGGCCTCTGTAGCATCCATATCCAACAGAGGATGAGAAGAAGCAGATTGCAGCACAAACAAATCTGACACTACTCCAGGTTAACAATTGGTAAGAGCAAAGCCCTTAACTTAATATCTGTCCTTGTCTCCATATGCTTACAGCTCAGAAATAGTGAGGAGGATAACATGGACATCTGGAGTTGAACTTAAATATTCTACATATGTTACAAAACAAGTATAGAAATACAAGAGTTATGCACTGGCACACAAGCACATTATTTTTATAAGATATAATAATACTCATGCCATTTACATTATATAAGGACTCCAGAAAACATTGCAGAATTAAGGAATTGTGTTCTGTTCCAGTGCTGAGAGAGATGAAAGTACTCTCATGTCTCTTCTGCAAGTAAAGAAATTGAAGTCTAAAGGCATTTAGTGGCCTGGTGGCTGCAGATGTTTAACAAGTTACTGTTAACAGATTCTGTTCTTGTATCAAAGAATGCTCTCCTGAGCAGGGATGTCTGAATGGAGAGGCACCAGTTCATGCTTCAGCATGTTTTGTCATGTCTGATCTTTCCTGGAGGTGTAAGATAAGACACCTGCCCTGCAGAAGAGAGGAGGGAAGGTGCTGACATCTGTCCTATTTGCCTTGTGGCATCGGTTCCTAGAATTGCTGCAGCAAAGTCCCACAGGGATCTGCCTCAGATTTCAAAGATGACACTGGCTGTGAGGCTGTGGAGGGCTCCAGGGGGGAAATAGTCCAGATAGTGACAGAACACTGTTTCCAAAAGTGGAATATGTGACATGTGGCCGTGGAGCTCTGTGCACTGGGACCTGACTGCTGCCTGTGCAGAGCATTGTATTACAACTTAGGAACCTGCCAGCTGCACCTGATTTCCTCCCAATGCAGGTAAACTTGAGACCTGGATGTATTTTGTGACATTTAGGGATGATGTCTTCAGTCACAACTCCCTGCCATAGCTCACCATGTTGAAGTTGATTCAGTTTAAGTATTTTCTTATTCACTAGCAGGAAGGGGAAGGGCAGCAATTAGCATGCTAAAGTGAAACTCAGAGAACTAAAAGGAGTCAGGACAGATCTGACAAATGTGTTTGCTGTCATCTCCTGGATGAGGAGCCAGCCCTTGGAAAGCCAGGGAGCTTTAAATAAAATAAGTAATGCAGAAGCTTAAGGGAGTAAATGAAACCAGACCAAACAAAGCAGGTTAGGCAGGGGCTAGATTTTAGGTGAACCCTGATGAGAGTATCACCTTTCTGAGCTGGGCTGTCAGCAGGTTTTCTGGTGCTTAGTTTTTAATAAGATCCTGAAGTGTACATCTGTTGTGCTGTCTGGAGAATTTTTCCTTCTGAGGTGGGGGAAAAATGCTGTTGGCTGCAAAATGATAGAAGTGCTTTCTTAGCTAGTTTGCTAAAATTGAAGGATGCTGGTGTTCTAGGAGTGGTTCTACACTTTAAAAAGGATGTGAAGCCCAGCTGATAGAAGATTTTATATTCCCTTTTTTTTTTTCCTGCTGCATAATTTGTGAATGTGAGAGAGAGAGACAGAATTTACTGCCAATTGGTCCTAAGTTCACCTTGCCCTCAATTGTATTTAGGTTTATCAATGCTAGAAGGCGAATTCTTCAGCCAATGCTGGATTCCAGTTGTTCTGAAACTCCAAAAACAAAGAAGAAAACAGCCCAGAACCGACCAGTGCAGAGGTTCTGGCCTGACTCCATTGCCTCAGGAGTTGTTCAGCAGCAATCGAACGAGCTCACGATGTCAGATGGTGAGGAGAGCTGCCTGAACATGGATAATAAAGTTAATTCATCTCTGACAGGGAAATGGAGGGTTTGATGCCTGTGGTGGGAGGGAAACTTCTGGATATTTCAGTATAAATGTGGTTTTAATCTGGGAAAGCATAACAGAAATGTGTCATTTTTCGTGTCTTTAACAGTTTTCTGTGGTTTAAGCAAGGGTATTATATTGGGATTCATGTTGAGGAACTTGCTTTTGTTTCAAAAGTTATGAAATGACAGAATAAAAGATGTAAGTTCTCTCTGTATGCACAACAGGAGTGTCCTGTTGGGTGAGCAGCACTGGGCTGCAGCTTCAGCTTTATGGCTGAGCAGCTGCAATTCCACATCTGCCTCATGTGCTTCAAGCAGAACAATGAGAGGCAGAAAAATGTCATAGAGCCTCCACAGACTTTGACTGAAGTAACTTCCTCAGTGTCAGATCAAACAAAAAGATTCAATTTAGGAAAGATAAATAACTGCTTTAATGCCAGGACCATCCTTTCTGTCCTACTGCCTGGTGCTTTATTCTTTCCAGTTCGTAACAAATGTTCCCTCAGCCTTTGCTGGATCTGACAACAGCTTTATCCATTGAAGTTACCTTGAATCTGAACACTCCCTGTTTTCTGCAATGAATTAAGGCTGGAATACTTTGCAGAAATGGCCTTGTGATGACTTGATTGGAGAATTGCTGTAGTGGGTGTCCATAGCACAGACTTGATTGGAGAATTGCTGTCATGGGTGTCCATAGCACAGATTTAAGATTCACAACACAAAGTTTAAGATTCCTGACCAACCTAATTCTGGCATTTCCTGGTATTTAAGCATTTGACCACCTATATATATATCTTCTATTTCAATGTAGTTCCTTAAGTTTCCTGACTGTTGGTTAGAAACAAGCTGTGTTACGTACAAGCCGAAGGTGCTGAAAGTGCTGTGACTGTGCTTCTGCAGGTGCTGTCGTGACCATCACAGCTCCAGTGAACATGAATGTGGACAGTCTGCAGTCCTTGTCCTCGGATGGTGCCACCCTGGCCGTGCAGCAGGTGATGATGGCAGGGCAGAGCGAGGACGAGTCCGTGGACAGCGGCGACGACGACGGCGGCGACCTCTCGACAGCCAACATCAGTGGGCTGGTCCTGGATAACAGTGATTCCCTGCAGTAGGAAGCAGGAGAGCCTGGAGAAAAAAACAAAAAACACTTAGGAAAAAAAAAAAAAGAATGGACTGACTGACTGACTTTTTATAGTTTGCACAGCAAACATTTTACACAAGTTTTATTTCTAATATGTTTTATATGTAGATATAGAAGGGTGCACTTTTTTGTATTTCATAGTAAGCTTAAAGAGTGTTTTTGCAGGTGCAGCAACTTCTTTCAAATGTGTTTGGTTTTTTGGGTTTTTTTTTTTCATTTTTTTTCCTTTCCTTATTTCAGAAAATTATATCTAGTAATATAAAGAACCACGTAAGCACCCCTTTGTTCTCTGAATTGGAAGTGCTGCAGTTTCTGAGGAATTATGCAGTTTCAATTAGTGCTGTTATTTAACACAGCTTTTGATGGGCAGGTGATGTAAATTTAAAGCATGTGACACTAGTGTGTGAAACTTGATTATTGAATTAGATGCATATATTTGAAAGATGCTTCTGCACCTTAAAAACTGCTAGTCTGAGGTGGACAGCAACACACATAAAAAGAAACTGTTGATGTGTGATTCAGTAGAGAATGTATGGCAATTTAAATAAGTTTAGTTTCTCTCATAGTCCGTGAGCCTGTTTATCATTTGCTATAAAAACTCCTATTTTTACCTTGCTGGGGTTATTGGATAAAAAAAAATATTTTTATAAATTCACTAGAAATTGGGATGACAACTGTATTAAGCAGGAGGAAAAAAAAAAAAATTTCCAGAGGGGAAAAATAAATGTTTAGTATTCCTATTTGGAAGGTCTGAAAATTGACCCAATTTAATAAACAAGCCTACAGTAGCATTCTATGATTCTCAGCTATCCCACAGTGATATACTATATTTGATAATAGCATAAGAAGGGCCCAGTGTTTGATGGGATTTTGATATTGTCAAACATTGATTTATATTATGTGTAAACTAATATTCAAATTGCATAACTCTGTATCTAGACTTGTATCTGAAGTATTCAGGTAAGTAAGTTCAAATACCCACAACTTTTCCAATTATTAGAGAAATTTAACAGTTTATACTTTTTACAACTGAATCTAAAAAAATGAAAAGTTGCCTACTATACAATCATGAATTCTGCTATTTTATTGCATTTGAAATATTTTCCCCTAATACAAAAAGAAAAATATAACATTGCTTTATATAAAATTTCTTCAGATCTGAAGTTTACTACCAGAATATACAGCAGGCTTTGTTAGAGTAGGAAATCCTTGTGTGTCATTTAAAAAACGAAGAGCTGGTGATGAAAACCGCTGGGTTTTGGTTTGGTTTTGTTTTGGGATTTTATTTTGTTGTTGTTGTGGTAACAGTTCATTTCTTTTATTTTCCCAAAGTTTGAAGTCTGCGATTGTCTATCCATGAACATTTGCTTTTGGAACTTTGTATTTCCCGTTGTTGAGTACAAATAAGAGACTCAAGAGCCTCATGGTATGATCAACACCCTCTCTTGTCCCTGTCCATTTGTCACAGTGTTGGCTTAGATCAAAGCCAGGACTTCTTTCTGATTTCCACCACATCTGGGTGTGTTTCTGACAGGGAGACAGGTGGTAGCCTTCAGAATCTTGAGGCACTGTATTTGAACAAAGCCCTTTGGCAGATGCAAATATGTAATTGAACACTTAATTTCTGCTTCTCAGAACACTCAGGCACATGCTGATGTTCCCTTGATTTCAGGAGGATGAAGGAATGTGCTGCTGGACATGCTTAAAGTGGTTGGAAGTTGGTCATGGCAGATTGTCTTCCAAGGCAAGGTTGAGTTGGTAGGAAGAAAAGCTTCAGGAGGAAATATCAGTGGCATTGCCATACATACATGGAGAATAACAGGAGTTTTCAGTCACTGGGAGTTATTTTTTATTTTTCTTAATGGTTTTTACTCAACACAAGAGATGTTTCTGCTCTGGCTCTCACCGAGTCCAGGCTGAGGATCTTCCTTAGTTCAAGTGCTGTAATGATCTGCTCCACTGGACTGGTGATTTCTAAAGAATTTGTTTTCTTCTGATTTCTCTGCTTTGCCACTAAGGTGCCATGTTTGTTAAACAGCACAGTAAATGAATTATGAAAGATGTAATTAGGAAGGCTCTGACATAGCATGGCTATCTCAAAGGCTGTTGTCAAACCCAGTTTGACCCCAAAACACTTAAAAGGACAAATCATGTACAAATCCTGCTCCTTTGGAAGCATTCAGCCTACTGTCCCTACAAAAGATAGCTCAGATTACTGGAACTCAGATTCTGTATTTTTATTTTTAATTGTTTTTCACTCCAATAGTGCTTCATCACCCCCACTGTCTCCATTCAATAGCAGGTCCTATTTGTTGGTTTGTTTGGAGTTTTTGTTGGAACCAACCAGGCCTCAGGGTTTGCAAACTTCTGAAAGTTTATTTTTCAGAAAGAAGCCATTTTCTAGTTAGTTGTTTTTTTGGTTTTTTGGGGGTTTTTTTAATTATTATTTCCCCCACCTTACATGCAGCAGAAGTTCTGTTCTTCCAAAATGTGACCTTATCTTCACCTACTTTAGCAATTCCTGGAGACTGAAGTTGACAGAGTTTACTGTGAAAGGAGAATATGGAATAGTTTCACTGTCAGATCAGAAACATAAAAAATATACAGGGACATGAATTCCTAAAACTGAAAAGGCTTCACCAATGTAAAAGTATTGCTTAACATATGAAACTCAAACTTTTTCTTTCAATTCAGTGAGAATTCTGCAGTGGGTGTGAACTGCAGGAAAGTGCTTGTTCTTTTCATTATTTAAAAGAAGAAAAAGCAAGTAGTCCTTTTTTTCTTTCTTTTTTTTTTTCTGTGTAGGAAAGATTGCTGGTTTCAGCAAAGCATCACCATTCAGGAAAGGTACATGTTTACATTAGTTGAAAGGTCTTTATAGGGGACCTAACTTCAAGTCTGTGTATAATTCCCCCCCCTGCCCCCAATTAAAGTCATATTTGTATGCAATAGAACTAATTTGGTTTTTGAATCAATGTGATTCTTCTGCAAATACCATTATTGAAACTTTTAATTTTTTTTTTCAATCTAACCCAAAACAGGGTTCTTAGTCCAATTTTTTCAATATTCCTGGAACAGGCAAGGCAATTTTCTGTTGGTTTTTTTTTTAACTTTGGAAGCATTGCAGTTCAGTAAATCAATTTCAAAACG
Organism: Illadopsis cleaveri; assembly: GCA_013399915.1. Taxonomy (NCBI): domain Eukaryota; kingdom Metazoa; phylum Chordata; class Aves; order Passeriformes; family Timaliidae; genus Illadopsis; species Illadopsis cleaveri. Next base: position 50,609 of record VXBB01013931.1, on the reverse strand, counting down.
ATCAGGATAAGTTTCTGAGCGACTGTTACAAAGAAATAATCATGTTGGAAAAGACTCAGAATCAACTCTGGCTCTGCAGAAGGTTTTCTACATCTGGATATTGTGTGACAGTGCAGTCCTGCTGGCCTCAGGGAAGCTCCATATGGATCCATGTCAGGATTTTCCTGGTACCTGATCTCTGTCAGGAATCTTTTGGAGAGCCCTCCAGCTCTACCTTGGCTGCTCACCTGGGTCTTCTTCCAGTGGAAACCTGGGTATGGATAAAGGGCTTGGCAGGGCAGGATTTCGTGGTGACCTGGGGTGCAACAAATATTATTTTGGTTTTGCTGTTCAAAATGCAGCCAGGAGCCAGACCCGCAGTGAGGAATTGCTGTTCCCAGTGCCTGTGCTTCCCAAGCAGCTTTAGGTTTATGGATGTTGGAGTGGAATAGGAGCACACGTGGCTCAAAGCCCAGCTCCTGGCCTGAGACTGGCTCAGTGGTGCCAGTGACACCCAGGGCACAGCTTTGATCCCCATGTGGGCCATTCAGTGGGGACTGGGACTCGTTGTGGGTCCCTTCCACCTCAGAGTGTTCTGGGAAATACAACATGGATTTGTTTTCTGGAAGAATCAAAAGTCCACTTTCCTGACTTTAGGAACTTGGCAGCCCGTGGGATAAAACAAAGCCTTTCCAAGGGATGATAGTTGCACTTAAACAAACAAAAATCCAGAACATCCTGGTGTTTTGAAAAATTGGAACACATGCGTTTAATTGTAATTAAAGTTGATTTAACATTTTATTTTCTGAAGTTGAGTCGTCTTGGGAGAAAAACAATAAGTATTTGTCTATGCAAGACACAAATGTCAAAAATGTGTGAATTACCCATTTTTAGGTACTGTGTTGTTATTGTCTTTCTGACTTCTGTTCCTTTGATTAGTCTCTTCAACCTTTCAGCCTTACATTTGGCTTAGAGTTGAATAGGCAAAATGTAGTTTTGAAATCCTGTTGGAAATGTAACTAACCTTCGTTCCCTCATGAAAATCTCGCATGTTAAACAATTAAGTGAAATGTTTTGGTTTCCTAATAATAAATTCAAACTCTCACCACCTCCTGAAAACAGCATATCCATGAACATGCACGTTTAACTGTGGTGTGCAAACCATCCAACCATCAGCTGGATGCACTCTGCTCTTCACTCTGCAGCGGAGCTGAGGACAAAAGCAGGTTCACTCTGCCAAACTCAAACTCAGCGTGGATTCCGTTCCCCCCTCCCCTGCCTTTGGCATGCTAAACTCCTTCAAAGACCTTCTGGGTTGTTTAATTTTCAAGTCCTACAGTAACCTGATGGTCCAGTGCAAAGGGCACTGAAATTGGCACTGATGTGCTTTTTGGTGATTGCCCAAATCAGGTAATTTGTTCATTCCTGTCACCTGGAAATACAAAATCCATCACTTTTCTGTGACTTAGTTCTTTAGGACCTGCTGAGTGATCACAGTTGATTTTGCCAGAGAAAAGCAAGGTGTGAGAAGGCAGGGAAATGCCTTTCCAACCTTGTAGACACCCATAAAGATTCATAGTCAGTGTGAATAAAATCCAGTGTTTCAGGTGGTGTCGGAAGCAGCCCATAACCTGCCCATGGATTAGCAGCACTGGATCTGTACAAATGACAATCTTTAAAATGTGAACCCTCTAACTATTCTTTCCTTGGTTGTTAAGGGATTTTGAAGCAACTGATCTATCAAGGGATGAAATTAAAAATGAAAATATGCTTCATGGATGATTTATTTTTACACTGCTGCTCTCTGTGAACTGAAAAAGCACATTTTGGAAGCAAAGCATTTACATTGCTTTAACAGTATTGTTTGGCTGAAAGACAAATGCGTTTTCAGGATATTTTGAGCATAGTTTCAAACTATTTAACCAGTTCTTGGCGAGGGAAAGTCCTTGGCCCTTATATTTGTTTGGGGTTTCTTGTTTATGCAAATGAAGAAAAATGTTTACTAGTTCTTACCAGTGTGGGGATTTTTATTACACTTTTGTAATGCAGGAGGAGCTTTGATGAAAGAAAGAATCAGCAGGTAAATAGCCCATAATGTTTGTGACTTTGGGTGGGGTTTTTTTTGTTGTTGTTTTGCAATAATAAATTAAAATGGCATGGACATCAAACTTCAAGTGATGGTTCCAAGCATATATGGTAGTGACTTATTTGAAAACACTTCCTCTCTGTAAATCCTGTGTGTTAACTTGTTTAGCCAGATTGTAATACATTTCTAAAATCACCATGTTCTACCAAATTAGAAATCTTCAGGAAATGAGCAGCTCCTGTATCACAAGACTCTTCTCAAGCAAGAATCTCAAACTCATTTCATATCCAGCATGTGAGTCCTGCTCAGCAGAGATTAAATCAGATGTGGGTACTCTTGGATTTACTTCTGCTGAGTACTTATTTTCAGCATTATTTACTCCTGCTGGAGCATTATTTATTCCTGCTGTCTCTTCCCCAGCATCTGGCATGGTGACACCCATGAGTGCCTCCAGAAGGGAAGAGGGCAGATTTTGGATCATATTTTGTGGTTAGAGGGTTAATCTGTGGAGAGCTGAGTAGTTTGTGTTCTAGACAAAGGAGTATTTATCATTTCCTTGTCTGGCATTAGAAGAGTGTCTGAGAGTAATGCCAATAACTCCTGGTGGTATAACTGGAAATAATTTTAACTCCACTGCTGCCAGGGATCAATTTTTTCCTTAATCTGAAATGAATAAACAACCTAACAAACAAACAAATCCGTCACCTGTAAAGTACAAAGGGGAATGGCTTCAGACTGAGAGAGAGTAAGGTTAGGTTAGATACTAGAAAAATTCTTCCCTGTGAGGGGAGAGAGGCCCTGGCACAGGTTTCCCGGAGAAGCTGTGGCTGCCCCTGGATCCCTGGCAGTGTCCAAGGCCAGGCTGGACAGGGCTTGGAACAACCTGGGATGGTGGAAGGTGTCCCTGCCCATGGCAGGGGATGTTGGAATTGGATGATCTTTAAGGTCCATTCCAACCCGAACCATTCTGTGATTATATGATTCTATCAACTAGATTAGGTCTTACATTCAGTATTTTTAGTTGGATGGTTTCAAATTCCCCTAAGAGAGAAATCCCCTCTTCAAGAAACCATTACAGGAATCAGCAGCTTAGTTGTAAATAACTGGTGAGCTTTTTTGCTTTTGTGGAGCATCAGTCTACAAAGTCCTTTAGTCTGCAATTTAGGGCTGTTCCTAAATAACTCTCCTTGTAAAAACAAGAGGAATATCCTCAAAGCTAAAAAAAGGGAAAATAAACTACACATAGAGTGTGAAATAAGGATTCTGCAAAAACAACATGGCTGGGACACATATTAAGTATTTATTTATCCATATAAAAATTCATGCAAGTTCAGAATATGTGAGGTATGTGGGATTACATTTGTTGTATATTTAAAACACAAAATGAAAAGTCACCATTTAGATACCCTCCTAAAATCTGAAAGCAGCGTGACCTTTGCAGGTGAAGTTTGGTTTGCCTTCCTGATGCAACTGAGGTATGATCTGGGGCTTGTGAAGTAATCAGGGAAAATCTGTGGGTATTTTACCTTCTCTGTTGGACTTTGGTGTCACCACTGGCACAAAGCAGGAGCTGAGGCCCTCAGACCTACTCCTGAAAATTATTCCTTGCACATTTTTCATTAAGTTGATCCTGAATCATAAATACGAACTGATGCATATACTAAATGTGACTGTGGTAATAAAAACTAATTTAGACTTTTTTTTGCTAAGATCCATGAATTTTTCAAGTTACATTTTTAGTAGTCGTGAAGAAATACGCAGATCATACTGGATAGTGATTGTCCCTCTGTGCTGGGCACTGAGAGGCCCCTCCAGGGCTGTGTCCAGTTCTGACTCCTGGAGGAGAGACCTGGAGGAGCTGGAGTGTGACAGGAGTCCCTGCCAGGAGGGGACAGCCGGGGGGGTCGGGCTGTGCTCCCAGGGAACAGGGACAGGAGGAGAGGGAAGGGCCTCAGGCTGGGCCAGGGGAGGCTCAGCTTGGACAGCAGCAGGAATTTCCCCATGGAAAGGGTGCTCAGGCCTTGGCAGGGGCTGCCCAGGGAGGTTTGGAGTGCCCATGGGTGGAGGTGTCAAAGGAGAGGCTGGATGTGGCACTCAGAGCTCTGGGCTGGGGACAAGGTGGGCATTGGGCACAGGTTGGACTCAATCTCATATGATTTTTCCAGCCTCAATGGTTCTGTGATTAAGAAACCAGGGACTGACTTCTATGCCATTTTTGTCTTGAGGGCTGTGTGTGTCCATGTGTTCCTCCTCCTGCAACCTCTCACTATCAGC
>VXBB01013931.1:19706-33691 GCA_013399915.1 Illadopsis cleaveri | reverse complement strand
GGCAGGCGCTGGGGTCGCAGGTGGGTTTTGGGGCCGCGCTGCAGAGCAGGAGGCAGGCGAGTGACAGGCGAAGGGCGCCGGGGAGAGGCATGATTCTGGGGGGAAAAAAGGGGGAAATGGGAGCAGGTGTCACACTGGGCACGGGCACATTGAAGCCCCAGGGTTTGGGCTGGCCCCTCCACGGTTTAAAGCCAAGGGGATGCAGCCCCATCTCCTTGACTGGAGTGTGGATCACCCACAGCTGGCTGGCGCCAGGGGGGTTTGCTCTAAACCAGAATTCTCATCCCCAAAAGCCCATCCTGGCTCCAGCACAGTGTCCTCCACCCCGGGGTGCTTAGACAGCTGCAACGTGGGCACTGGTGAGCCAAGGCCACACTGCAGCACTCACTGAGATTTGGTGTGCTTGCCCTGACCAGCAAATGGGACTCGTTCACCCTCGTGTTGATGCTAATAATTTACATTTAAATGACTAATTAATTGTTCCTAGAAGGCATTTAGACCTGGACAAAAGAAGAACTCAAAGAAGCACTGTCTACTTTGGTGGTTTGTCCTGTGGCAACTCCAGGCTGCTCCAGGCACCAGGTCTGGGTGTCAGCTCCCAGCCTGTCCTGCTGTGCCACTTGCTACCTGCCTTTTCCAGCCACCTCACTCCTTCAAAGGAAGCCAAGGGGTTCACGCCATCTTTATTTCAACTGGGAAAATATTTTTTCTTAAGGAAGATGTTTCTGATGTTAGGCATTCCTGTGGGACTCTGCTCTTTGCTTTCTCAATTTCTTTGGCCAGCCTATTTTCAGAGAGTCAGTCCTGGCATGAAATTCCCTCACTGTGCCTGCTCCCTCCTCCTTCTCCACTCACACTTTGGATGCACAGCACCTGGCAGACCATGCTGAATCCTTTTCCTGTTTAAAGGCTGAGGACTCTTTTTTTTTTTTTTCAGATTTTCAAGGCCTAGTGTTTCCTTTAAGTGCATTTTTGGATCCCTTCCCTCTGAGTGCCCTTATGCCCTGGTGTATTAAATATACTTTCTTTCTTCCTGCACTGGGTCCTTCCAGGTCTGGTTTCTTCTCCCATTGCCCCAGTGCCACCTTTGATTGCATTTATATCATCACCTTTTGAAAGCCCCAATTTCCTACTCTTGCAGGCATGCAACTACTCGCAGTTATTTCTTAGCATCTCTTTAAACAAAAACATTTGCAAATTGCATGGGCATAAAGAAAAAACTTGAAAGCATGGACTCCATTATCAATTTGAAAAAAAAAAAAGACTTTGAAGCTTTTCTGGTTTTAAAGCAAAGCAAGTTTTTGCTAGTTTAAGTTACTTACACCTGCTTTATCTTTGCTGGAGTTTACAGTTCTGTCCCTTCCTTTCATTCACACATTTTAATCTAGTGGTTATTTTACTGTCATTCCCAGGGGACTGGCACAGAACCCAGACATGCTCCCCATGGAAAAGCTGCTGCTGGAAAGATCTCCTTTCTCCAAGCCCAGAGCTCCCTCCTGGCTGCCCCAGCTTCAGCCACCCCACACAGACAGAGCAGGACACCACCACCAAACATCATTAAGTCGGAGGTTTCTCACACCCCAACCTCACCAGTCCCATCCACTGCCAAAACATCTGACCCCACCCAGCAGTGAAACTAGGCACCTTCAATTTCCAGCAAAACCACACCATGGGTCCGTCACTGAGCACCAAACATCATTAAGTCGGATTTCCTAGGGAAACACTAATCCTCGCCCTCGCTTCTGGGGCTCCAGGCTGGCCCTGCCTCGTTCCCGGTCCCCATTCCCAGTCCCCGTGGTTCCCGGGTTACCTGCAGGGTGGCCGGGGAGGCGGGACGGGCGCTGGGATACGGTGTAAAACCTCGGGAGGCGTCCTGCTCCTGCCCCACAGCCTGCCCGGCACCTCTATTTATGTGGCTCCACGGTGAAACCCTGGCGGGGGGAAAGGGGAGGTGGGGAAACCTCCAAGGTGCTGGGCAGGGCCAGCAAGATGCTTATCATGCTCGTGGTGTCGGTGCAGTCTGAGCACAGGCGTGTCCAGCGTCTGCAGGTCTGTCCTGGCTCCCCACGCCCCTCTGTGCAAACTTCACCAGGGTTTCTGTAGCATCGGCAGCCCCCTGTGCTTCACAGACGGCTGAGGACAGGGATACCAGGGTCCACAGGGAGAGAAAGATGAGTTAAAAGTTCCAGCAAGGCAGCACAGCTGAAATGCAGCTAGCTCTGGGGTGATGCACCCCAAAATGCAGGAGCCAGTGGTGAGCATGGACCTTCTCAGGTCCTTGTCTCCACACATCTTCCTTGTCTCCACACACCTTCCCAGGACAGGGCAGCCCTCCCCTGCCACACACTTTACCTGCACCCTTTAAAGCACTTGGGGTTTGTTTTCCTCTGGATTAAGCTGCAGGGAGCCAAGGCCATGGATCTCAGCATAGAAGAGGTGCACGAGTTTCAGGTGCCCTGACCAGCATGGGCAGCCCAAGCTTCTTCCCCCCTGTGCCATTTGGTCTCTGATGTGGAAATGTCTTGCCCTGATGTACTCATGAGCTCACTGGAAATGTGCCCCCTCAGCCTTGCAAAACAGAGGGATGAAGAGCAGAGGCACCTTGGGGCAGATGGGACTGGAAAGCAGTGAGGGTTTTGGGATCACACACTCGTTCACCCTTTGGAGCGGGAGGTGTTGGGAGAAGAGCCCAGGCTGGATCTGCAGGTGGAGGGAGCACTGGAGCTGGGCACTGCACTCAGGACAGTGGGCTGGGATGCTGCCTGGCCTTCATCTACCTCCTGCTCTCCTCTCATGGCTCCTGAAGCCTGAAATCCCCCATCCCTCTGGTCCAGAGCCCCCATACCCCACAGGGCTCAAGAGCACTGAGCTGTGCCAAGCTGGGCAGCTGCCTCTCACTGGAGACATAAAATATTGACAGTCTCAGTGGCAAGGGAAGGAAAAGAAACTCAAAGGACGATTTATCCAGAGGGGTCATCACTGTCAGAGGACAGCCCAGGCATGTGTGCAGAAGGGACAGAAGGTGGTGGAAGGGACACAGACATGGGCACATGTTTGTAGGTCCTGCAGGGATTTCTGCAGACAAGTCAAATGAAAACTCCTCCCTTCCTTCCTGAGGCTTTTTCCATGCCAGAGACAGTGTGGGCAGGATGGCATCAGCCAGTCCCTCTCACTCCTAACCCAGCACTCTGGGGTGGTGGTGGGGCTGTGCCCTGTGGGACATCCTCAGGGTCACAGCCTGGCAAACGTCAGGAGACACAACACCAACATCCCTGGGCAGGGCAGTGCCACTGCCAGATGTGCCTGCAAAGAGCAGCCCCCAGGGACAGGGCAAGGGGGAGCACGTTGGTGGGCCCGGCTCCAGCCCAGGTGGAGCAATCCTGAAATATCTGGAGCTCACACCCAACTTTATTAGCTCCCACACTCATAGTTAACATACAGAAGAAGTTGTAAATATTCGAGGTTAATACTCAGCGGTTACTTCACCTTTGCTGGAGTGCATCTGCCTGTCCTGGAGCCTGTGTGCAGCTGCAGCCCTGCAGGTCTCCTGCTGCTGCTGCTGGAGGCACTGGGCTTTGGGTTAATCCATACCAGAAAGGCTGGTCCAGATTCAGATTCAGTTCTGGGCTTCATGGAGTTATGGGGCACTTCCAGACTTACTCATGTGAGTTTGGAATACATGCATGGATTAACATGCTTCACTTTGCAACAGAATTGCTAAAATAAATACGATGCTATGAGGGTTGAGCTAATCAGCTTTTGTTTTTTCTGGACAAATATGGTTATTGCTCAAGCAAAAACTCTCAGAAAATCTGATAATAGCTTGTGTCACTCAGGAAACAACAGACAGCAGAGACACTTTTCCTAACTGTAAATACTTCAGCATTCTATAACTTAATAAAAGTCTCGTGCAAACTAGATTATATTGGGAATATGGAGTAGCCACTTAGCAGCAAGTGAAATTGAAATTGGTTGTTGCCATCTTGGAGCAGCTCCTGAAACTGAAACTTACAGAAAGATTGTAAACCTCTCTGCGTCTTTTGAGAGCAGCTCCCCCAAACTGGGTTTCAATGGCACTTCAGTTTGGTCCCACAGCCCACTTTTGACATTTGCTTTCATTTACGTTTTTGGTAGCCGTGGCAAATGGATCTTCTGACCTTTTTTCTGACCTTTTTATCAGTTCCTGGAACACAATGGCCTGACAGCAAAATCAGGACCAAACTTTGCCTTCCCCTCCACCTCTTGATAAGGAGCTCTCAGGATGCATATTCAGGGATAATCCATAGCCCCTCTCCCAGTTACTGTTCCATGAATGAGTCTTTGCTTCTTGTTTGGGTTCCCTTCACTGTCCCCTCAGGTGGGACCGTGCCTGAGGCACCCAGTGCCACCAACTCCCCCAGAAGTGAGGAAGGTGCTTTCCAAAGCCCAGCTGTCACCACAGGGGTGACCCTTCACCACCAGCCCAGCACCTCATCCCCTCTGCTCATCACAGCCCTCAGCTTTTCCTTCCCACCCTTCCTGCTGGCACCTTTCACATTCTGGGGCTCTGTGTCCCACCTGTTCCTCCCTCCTTGTGAGACCTCTCCTGCTGCCTTCCTGGTGCCAAACACACCCAGGGATGAGGAGGAATTGCTCCTGGGGTTGCCTGCAGCCCTGCCTGGGGTGGGCAGAGAGGGACAGGAGGGTGCAGCAGGATTTGCCCCCAGCCCTGCTGCTCTTGTGGCAGAAATGGGGTCTNATAAACACTGAGTCCAAACACGAAACTGTGACTCTTGTGTATTAATCCCAGCTCTAACATGAAGAAAAGAAGATAAGAAACCAACAGAGTCTGTCCCAGAGGAATCAGGATAACTCTCAGCAGCTGCAACATGGGCAGTGCACAGGTACCTGCAGCTGGCAAACACACCAAACCTCCTCCTGCTAAAATCTGGGCAGTAACAACCATCCCCTTCCCATCCTCACCTTCCCACATTCCCTGCCCGTCCCGGGAAGCTCCAAGTGACCACACATGAAACACAATTTCTTTAGTTACCTCCTCTTTAGTGATACTGTGGGTGGCGTTTGGCAGACAAATAAAATACATCACAGTTTCCACCTAGGCATTTTGAGAAACTACTGGCTGCATTGGGCCAGAGGCTCCCTTGACCAGGTGGTTTGGGCTCAGGGGCACACCTGGAGCTGCTGGAGGAGAGGGAGCAGCTGAGCTGCTCTGCTGCTTCTTGTCGTTCCTGCTGACAAAGGTGAGGAGGTCCATGGCTGTGACCACGCCAAACACCATCTGCTTCATGAAGGAGCTGCCATTTCCATTGACTGGAAGCACAGAAAATTCCAGCTTAGTGGCATGAAAAATTAAAAAGAACACCACCACCACCCCACCAGCCTCCTCACCACCTTCCAGCTGTGCAGAGGCTGCTGTTCATTTATGAAAAGAAAACCTTAACAGGGACAGTGTCTGTCTGAGCTCTGCCTCCACAGAAATGACTGATGGAGCCTCAGTCAGGTTACTGTGATCACACCAGAGAGGTTTTTGTTGCAAATAATGCACCTTTCTCAGAGCAGGAAATTTAATTTCCCAGTTGTTTTTAACCAACCTCTGTTCCAGTCCTGCTCCTACCACCAAAAAACTTTTCAGAGCAAACTAATGAGACTCTCTAAAAGGAGCAGTCAGGCACTTTTCTACTCTGTTCTAATAACATCCTACACCACCATTAATGAAACAGCACTTCAATCATTGTTTTAACTGTCTGATAAATGTTTTCTTAAATAAAAATAAAACTGGCCACCAGAGTCCAAACATAAGATAAAATGCAAGCTCCAAAGGTGTGGGAAGAAAGTAATAAATAAGGGGGTAACTGTGACAGCATTAAAACAGCAGCCCTGGGAAAGCAAATGGGTGTTGTTTGAAAATCAGAGCAAGAGGTGCTGCAGACAGCTGGCTGGTATTTTTTGGTGGGTGTTATTTAATTTGCTGATATCATTTAATTTATATCAAAATGTGATACAAAAGAGATATTCTTTATTTTATGATGACACAGCTGAGAAAGGAAATTCTGCCTGGCATTAATTTAGGTGACTGAATTAGAAATGTGCATCAAAGGCAGTTTTGAGTGACAGATTTTTGTTTGCAGCCTGGTGTGGGAACATGGATGGACTTGGAAGCTTTGGAGCTGATGGAGCTCTGCGGGAGCAGGCCCTGGAGATGGAAAGGTTGGGATGTTTGGGCATGGTGGGTTTTGGAGGCCCCTTGCTAGCAGTGCCACCCACTGCTCACCTGAGGGAGGCTTTGCATGCTCAGTGTGTGATGCCATCAAATCAGCATAATTACACCCTTCAGCTCTAATCCACATGACCTAAATGTGTCTCTTCTGGCTTTTTTGTGTTGCTCACTTTTCCCAGCCAAGGTCAAATCTGTTCTCCTAGCAGTCTTTTGGCATAATTGTGCTGGAAAGGTTTGTCAGGTCAGATGTGCTGAGCAGCACCACTCCTTTTTTTTGGGTCAGAGGAGGCACAGGGGGTGACCCCTGCTGTCACTGATGTATCAGCAGTCCTGATGCTGCAGGTGACTCTGCTGGGTTGGTTTGCCACACCAAGGGGAAGGTGGCTGTGCAGTGGATTGAGAATAAACCAAACCTGCTTTAGTGGTGCTCCCAGACTGGAACAGCATCCCTACACCCAGCCCTGGTCCAGGGAAGACTCACACATAGCTACACATCAGTGCCCCTGATGATCCATGCCACAGGGCTTGCTCATGGCCCAACCTGAATTTTTCTCAGCTTTCTCAACTTATGTGCCTGAATTCCACCCAGGCTTTACCTAATGTGGCCAAATGCTCCTCCTGACCTTGCCCCTGGGCTACAGAAGTCTACAGAGACCCCTAATTTTCCCCTGGCTTGCTTTGCCCCTCTCCCCTGATCTCTGTGGTGTCAGGAAGAGACATGGGTGAAGAGTGGGCAGTTCCAGGGCTTTCCAGAGCAGAATCCCCTGGTGCAGAAGCTCAGGGGCTGCACAGGTGGAGCAGCTGCACTGACACCTGCCAAAATGGGCTTGAGAATTTCCCTTTCCCCTCTCAAACACTTGTGCCAAGCCCATGGAGAGTTTTTGCAGATACCTACACTGCATTTGCTCGTGTACAACGATAGCAAAGTGGTCATTCTCCAGGATGCAGGAAAGCTTCCCCAGGCTGTCCTCCAGGCCAATCTAAACAGCACAAAATGTAACATTTAACGTTTCACTTCACCGGGCAATGGCTGAGCTCTGAATTTGGAGGGTGGTGATTCCCCAGCTGGATGAAATCCCCTGTCAGTGCTTGGCTCCTGGTGTGAAAAGCTCCCATACCTGAACCCTGCTGGCTCAGCAGAGTTTTTACAGATGCTTGTTCTTACTCTCATCTCCAGGATGCCACCACTGCCCTCCCCACTCCTCTCTGCCTTCACATCTCTGCTATCTCACCGGCCTCTTCTCCCAGCTCCTGTCACACCCCAGGGTGGTGGAGGTGCACCTCTCCCTCTCTCCTGTCCCCAGACAGAGGCTGCCACCTCCCAGCTCCTGTCACACCCCAGGGTGGTGGAGGTGCACCTCTCCCTCTCTCCTGTCCCCAGACAGAGGCTGCCAGCAGCCCCAGCCTCAGTGGTACCTTTGAGAACTGGTCGTAGGTGACCTTGGTGACAGGGTCTGAGAACTCTGCATTTCCAGCCAGCACAGAGCTGAGGGTGTTGCTGAGGGTCACCATTCCCAAAATAAGCCTGTAAGGGAACAGGGAGTTTTCCAGAAGGTCAGACCTGAGGTAGAACACGCATTTTATGTAGGGACTGAACTACTCTGGTTGAAGCTAGTGACTAAACTGTTGCTGCAGTCAGTGGGAGGCACCAGGTTTCTCCTCACTTGAGCAGAACAAGGAAGTCTTTGTCCTCACCAAGCTATTGGTTTCACAGTAGTTAAAATCTGCTGTTGCAGTCCAGGACTTAGCAGCTGAGAGAAGGAAAACCCGTGGGCTCTCCAGCTGCTTATTTGTGTGGGTTTCCCCCCAGCTCTCACTCCCCTGGGCTCCCCTTGCCTGTGCACTGATACAGCATCTTCTGAGTTTGGTGGGCACTGGATTGGGCTTTAACTGGATCTTTTAGAGGAGTTTTATTGATTAATCTTCACAAGGAGGCAATGATCCTTTTATGCATCAAACACAAGAGCCCCAACTCTGAAGGAGTAAATGGGACTTCAACTTCATCATGACTGATTTTTCTCTGTGAATGCCCATCTCTGTAGTGAGCAGAAATAGTTACCCTGACTCAGCAACAACAGGAGCTTGGTCATATCCCTTCTCCTGGAGGATCTCAATTGCCTTTTGACAGCTGACTTCTGGGAGGAGAATGAGAGGGGCCGAGAGATTCAGTTTCTGCACCTTGATGTTCCACCACCTGTCGAAAGACAAATGGCAGCGCCGAGCTGTGACTGCTGCACAGCTGTGGCCTTGAGCAGGGGGGCAAGGCCAGAGGAGATGAGGGATGGTCTGTGTGCCTGAAAAGCCAGCCCCACTCCTACACCCAAAGCAGAAATGCCACCACGGCCAGGTCTTGTTGAAGCCAAGCGTGCCCAGTGTTCATGCAGCTGCAGAGGCAGGGGTGAGACCAGCAGCTGGCAAGGTGCTGAGCTGTCCTGAATCCAAGGAGGCTATTGAGGGCTTCACTTCAAGCTCATAAATGGGTGACCTACCAGTTTTACTCCTTTGTTCTGTATCCTTGGTCCTCACAAGGCAGCATTTGCAGCTCCTGCAGGAGAGAGCCTGGCAGAGATGCTCGTGTGACTTATGAGGGACAAGCTGAGCTTGTTTGTGGGGGAGCACAAGCAGCTCCCAAACATCTCAGCCCTGAGTCTGTGCAGAAAAAGCAGGGCAGTGCTAAAGCCTGGAAGGGCCAAGAGCAACTCCAACCAGACACAAGAAGCCTTGGGAATGAATTAGGTTTTTAGGAAATACTTCACAATAACCTTTGGTAAAGGAGAAGGTGACATCAGTAATACCTGCTGTCTTTAGGGTGAGACCAAGTGCTTTTCTAAAGAACTGGCATTTGCCCAGCCACACATCCACTGGAATCAGCAGTTTGCCTGTGACCCCCTGCCTTGAGGGGACTCTTTCCCCATGGGACAGCAGAGTTGGCCATCTTCTGGCCAGCAGCTCTGGAAGGTGAAAGTTTCCTGTCCCCTGCCTGAAAAGAGCTGCAGAGCTGTTTGAAAGGGGGCTTGCTACAACAGGACCCACCTCCAGAGCAGCCTGATGGTCCTTTGAACACCAGATGTGGAGTAGAGAGAGGTTTTCAGAGGGTTTAGGTGGCCTGGGCTGCCACATGGGAGCGGATCAGCTACTTTGGGACAGAAATGGCTCCTTTATAGACTTTGATTGGAGAGCTGAGAGATAACCCCTCAAAAGAGAGGAGCTGACATTACAGCCTCCCCAGAGGGGTCTGGACTTCACTGTGTTTTTTCTAAACACTAAAAGGGAACATTTTCCTTTGAAGATAACGATTTCCAGACTCAGAGAGCTGATTCCCTTAGCACAGTTTATCCCAGCAGAAGTTGTCTTACCAAGGCTTGTGCTCCTGGATGTCATTTAGGAACCCATTTTTTATCATCCACTTATCATTCACAAATTTGGACCTAGAAATCACCAACAAAGAGTGAGTCTGTGAGGCTTCCAGAAGAAGTCATGCTTTGTTTCATGCACCAGACCACAGCACTGCCCCCGGGGCTCTCATGATTTTTGCAGCTGGCTGCTCTCAGCCCCTTTTAAGGTCAACAGGAGCATCGGGTGCTCAGTAACCCTTCGAAGCACGCCAGCTATTTGCCTCCCTAACTTTAGGCATGCAAGCTCAGAAAGTGGAGCTTGGCTGAGTCCTGCTCCGTGCAGTAAGTCAGTGACAAGAGGAAATAAACCTCAAGTGTCCCAACACCCTTGCCCTGGTGATTGCCACAGGGATGTGCTGTTTCTCCCTCTTGTTTATTTTGCTCTTTTCCTGTGATCTGCCCGAGGGAGACTCCCAGCTCTGGGCTCACTCCATGTGCCTTGCTATCGGATTTATTGGGGTGGTTCTCCAGAACCCCAAGCACCTGGGCTCGACTCCTATCACAGAAAGCCATGGGAGCTCCCACCCTGATGCAGGAAAGCAGGGGAGGAAGCAGGACACTCACATGTAGTTCCGCACGGAGTCGGGCAGGATGACAACGCAGCGCTGACCTTCCTTCAAGTCCTTGGCAGCTCTCACAGCCACGGACATGGCACTGCCTGAGCTGCCACCTGGATGGGCACCAAGGGGAGGGAGACAAGTGTCAGGGTTGCCCAGGGCACAGGGCCACTCCCCTGGCGTGGGAAGCACAGGCTACAGGCGCAGAGATGGCACCTTGTTGGGACGCTGGGATGGGAGGACAATCAATCCCAAAGCCTTGTTGGCTTTAGGGCCAGGCAGAGGTAGGGACTGATGGGATGTGTTCATATGGTGGCTCTTGGGCTTTTGATACAGCATAAATGTCACCTCATGAACTTCATGAACCATTTCTTGTGGTGACTCTGTGGGCAGACCAAGGGCTGAAAAGTCCCATGCAGGACATTCATAACACGCTGCCCACACCGCACCCTCCCTTTGCATGAACAGAAGACCACACCAGTTCTAGAGCTTCTGGCTGACATACTTGGCAGCCAAAGATTGGCTTTAAATGCACTGTAAAGACTGAAAAAAGCATAAACATTACATTCATGCCTGGAATACCAGGCCAGCGTGATGGGGAAGACTTGAACGCTCCCCGTGTCTGTGTGCACGCATGTGGTGCGCTGCACGTAGGGAAAAGCAGGTCCCTGCTTTACAGAGGCAATTCTTCCACCACCAGTCTGAGTGCTGGAAGTCAAACACATTCCACTATCTGTGTGCCAATTACACACTGCATTCAAGGCAGCACGTATTTTACAGCAGGTTAATTATCCCTGGGTCACATTTTTCAAACAAGCGAGGAACGGCCCTGAAAAATGCAGTTCAGGGAACACGAAGCTGTTCACAAATTATGGCTGAGTTCAAACAAGTGGTTTCTGTTGAAACACAGTGACTCTGTGCCTGCTAGGTTAAATCAACATTTAAGTGTTTCATTACATATATAGAGCCTGATCTTTTCCAAAACTCCCTGGATATGAGTGCTCAGGGCTTTTATCAGCTGTAACTACAAGCCTACGTAGTGTCTGGTCCTGGATGCAAACCTGTGTCTGTTTGCTTGGTGTCAGGGAAAGCTAAAAACAACACTGATGCTCTGTGGAGGCTCTTAGGGTACAGGCAGGGTCTGTCTGAGGGCACCTGTTCATTTTGGGAAGCCAGTGGGATCACTTACAGCTTGTTGGCACGGGGAGAAATACTCAGTAAGAACATCTCACACTTTCTTTACTTTCAAACCTTCCTGGTCCAAACCTGGCACCTCTGGTGTGGCAGTGACACTGAGCACGGCCTTGCAGAGCTGTTGGCAGAGCCCACCTGTCCTGCCCCGAGCCCCACTAATCCTCCCTTCAGCCTGTGTAACTCTACACTGCCTGAAAGATCCAGTTCCACTGCAAAAGTGCTCCAGTAAGGAGAGAATTATTGCTTCTATAATTATTGTGGCCTGTGAGTCAGACCCCAGACCAGACTGAAGGGACACACCTCTGAAGTCTGCGGTGACCTCTGCACACCCTCAGGCTCAGCCTTTCAGCCCTGCTGACCCAGCAGACACAAAATGCAGAGGGCACCCACTCTGGAGCGTTTTGGTCCCAAAATGATGAGGTTTGTTTAAAGAACAAGCTGCATTGTGCTTACCACACAATAACCCCTCCTCTCTGATCAGCCTGCGGGACATGAGGAACGAGTCTCTGTCGTTGCTTTTATACCACTGATCGACCACCTGGAAAGAAAGCAAGGAGGATGAGTCTTGGCAGTGTCATTTCAGGCTGCCCTGACCCTCTGAGGCACACCATGGTGCTGATTCCCACATCATCTGGCAGATTTGAGGTGCCTTCCACACTTGTTGAAAGCATTTGTCAGAACATTCATGGTCTGGAGGGTGTGTTCTTGCTTGCAGACACCTTTCCAGGCAGCACCCTTTCCTTGGAGAGTTAGGGATGCCTGACAAGTCCAGAGTTGGGATGTGGAAGACTATTTATGATGTCCCAGGCCAGAGTACATTAATGGTTGAGATTTTGCCAAAATGAGATCCAGCTACAAGAATCAGTCCGGATTATTAAGGTGACAGCTCTACAGCCACGTGCTGACAGCAGGGATGTAGTTAACACCTGAAAGCAGAAAGAATCTGGGGTCTGAGGCTGTGAGGGACCTTTCTAGAATGAGGCCAGAGGAACACAGGCAGCCTGTGTTAGGGATTTAAAGCTCTGTGGCTGCTGATGCACTGAGAGGGAACTTGACAGCAGAAGCTATGAGGTTCATGATCTGCTGTCTGACAGGGTTTGGATCCTGTTGTCCAGCCTGTGCATGGTGCAGGATCTCTGCTCCCTGTGTGTGGTGCCTGAGGCAGAGAAGGCTCAGGAAACAGCAGTGTGATGAGGAGCAGCCTCAGCACAGACATCTGTGTGATCAAAGCAAAAGAGGCACACTCTGAACAACGGTGAGGCTGAGCAGAGGAGACTCATACTGTGTTATCTGCCTGCTTTTCACCTCTATTTACCTTCTCCTCGTGGGTCAGTTATAATCAGAGTTACTGAGAAAGCAGCTAGGAGTCCCAATTCCCCCACAACAGCTTGCTCTGCACTGGGCAGATATGTCAGGGCCACCACACCTCTGGCCTTGGCAGCAGGCTGGATGCAAAGCCAGAGGTCAGGCAGAGGCCCCTCTTCACTGATTACTCACTGATCTGTCGAGGACAGTGGGGATGAAGTCGTGCCCAATGCCCTCCACCTCGATGGTTGTGGTGTTGGTCCTGTTCAGTTCACTGGGCAGAGCCACAATGGAGCCATCGGGGTCCACGCCAATGATCTGTGAGGGAAAGACATTTTGTCAAACCAAAATGAGAATTCAGAAGCAGCCAAACACAAAACTCAAAGGAAAACTCACCCACTCCCTTATATCAGCAGTGTTTTCTTCCCCTGATATTCATTAATATTCCTAATCACTGGCAGCATGGAGAGCTTCCAGGATAAAAGGGTGCTGTTTTTCACTGTCTTTTTAAATAGATCTTAGGTAGTCTTCAGCTGTGGCAGAAGAGACTGGTGGCTTAAAATGTTATCACTCTCAAGGTGTTTGTCATCACCCCTTTGGCAGAGCCTGCCACTGCCTGCCACTTAGGACAGTGCCAGAGCTCCTTAATCTGCTCTAGGTGAAGCCAGCCAGTGAGCTCCAACCTGTGGAAACCCCTGGATACAGACATCCTTCCTGGATCTAGCTGTAGTGGCTGATGGTGACACCTCCCTGGTTATTTACAGCTTTGTGTCTGGGCTGAGGTGCCTCCCTCAGCACACAGCTTAGGAAGTGATGGTGACACTGCTCCACATGCACACTGCCAGGGAGGCAACCTCACATCTCAGTCCTCCAGTGGTGGCTCCACACCCCTCTGGTGGATCAGGGATCACTCACACACTGAGCAGACCAGAGAGGCAGTGACTGTCATGCCTCTAGTCTGCCTTGGAGCACAAGATCTGCAGAATAATCATCATGACTGATGTTAACCCTAAAGCACAGAGGGTTTTGCAGTGGCAGAGGACAAGCACTTGCAGTCTGTGCCCCCCAGAGTGTCCTGCCCAGGGCAAGGCACCAGGCAGGGGGAGATTTTAGTGGGGCTGTGGAAACTTTGGACTCTAAGGCACTTGGATGGGTATAAATCAACCTAAACATCACCAAATTGCTTCCAACAAAAGCCACGATTGTTGTGAGCAAACGAATAGGTGCAGACAACAACTACTCCCTCAGGTGAGCCGTGGGGTTAGATAGGAAATGACATGCAGTGACAGGACAAGGGGGAATGGCTTTGAGCTAAAG
>VXBB01013931.1:0-19590 GCA_013399915.1 Illadopsis cleaveri | reverse complement strand
GGTGCCCCATCCCTGGAAGTGTTCAAGGCCAGCTCTGAGCACCGTGGTCTAGTGGAGATGTCCCTGCTGATGGCAGGAGGGTGGAATGGGATCACCCTTAATGTCCCTTCCAACCCAAACTCTCCTGTGATTCCATGAAAACCCCAGCAGCCCTACCTCCCACCTTACCTTGCACTCTGGGCACTTCTCCTTCAGCTTCCTGGCCACACCAGTGATGGTGCCTCCGGTGCCAGACCCAATCACCACCATGTGCACCTTGNCTCAGTCCTCCAGTGGTGGCTCCACACCCCTCTGGTGGATCAGGGATCACTCACACACTGAGCAGACCAGAGAGGCAGTGACTGTCATGCCTCTAGTCTGCCTTGGAGCACAAGATCTGCAGAATAATCATCATGACTGATGTTAACCCTAAAGCACAGAGGGTTTTGCAGTGGCAGAGGACAAGCACTTGCAGTCTGTGCCCCCCAGAGTGTCCTGCCCAGGGCAAGGCACCAGGCAGGGGGAGATTTTAGTGGGGCTGTGGAAACTTTGGACTCTAAGGCACTTGGATGGGTATAAATCAACCTAAACATCACCAAATTGCTTCCAACAAAAGCCACAATTGCTGTAAACAAACAAATAGCTGCAGACAACAACTACTCCCTCAGGTGAGCCGTGAGGTTAGACAGGAAATGACATGCAGTGACAGGACAAGGGGGAATGGCTTTGAGCTAAAGGAGGGTAGATTTACAGTGGATATTAGGAAGAAATTCCTAACTTAAGGGTGGTGAGGCCCTGGCACAGGTTGCCCTGAGAAGTTGTGGGTGCCCCATCCCTGGAAGTGTTCAAGGCCAGCTCTGAGCACCGTGGTCTAGTGGAAGATGTCCCTGCTGATGGCAGGAGGGTGGAATGGGATCACCNCCCTGCTGATGGCAGGAGGGTGGAATGGGATCACCCTTAATGTCCCTTCCAACCCAAACTCTCCTGTGATTCCATGAAAACCCCAGCAGCCCTACCTCCCACCTTACCTTGCACTCTGGGCACTTCTCCTTCAGCTTCCTGGCCACACCAGTGATGGTGCCTCCGGTGCCAGACCCAATCACCACCATGTGCACCTTGCCTGCAGATCAGGAGGGAGAGAGGCTTGCAAGGACTCAGCACAGCCCCCAGCACAACCTCCCCTTTATTCAGACCCCAGTGCAGATGCAGAGCCTGTGTCCACCTGAACCCCAGGTGAGGAAAGGTCAGGCAGAGGCCGTGCTGGTGGCCAAAGCCTGGTCCTGTGCAGAAGCTCAGATGAGCTTGCAGGACCTGAGCACAGCTGATCCTGCCTCACTGCAGGGAGCTGAAGGTGACCTCCAGATCTCCCACTGCAGCTCTCCATGATTTCTGCATCTTTGGCATCTACTGAGCAAAGGGAACAGCATGAAGATGTGTCAGGGGAGGTTTAGGTTGGAAATTAGGGAAAGGTTCTTCCCCCAGAGGGTGGTTGGGCACGGAACAGGCTTCCCAGGGCAGTGGTCACAGCACCAAGCCTGCCAGAGCTCAAGGAGTGTTTGAACAACACTCTCACACACACAGTGTGACCTTTTTAGGTGTCCTGTGCAGGATCAGAAGTTTGACTTTGATGATCCTTGTGGGTTCTCTCCAATTCAGGATATTCTGTGACTTAAGGGGAGGGAATATCTCAGCACATCCATCCCTTTCAAACCACAGCATATCAAAGCAAATCCCACACATGAATATCACTAAAAGGCACAACTTTTCAGCCTGTGTTGGCATCCACTGTGGAGGGAGGGCTGAGCTCTGCCCTGGCACCTGCCTCTGTCAGATGCAGCCCCACTGGCATCACTATTATACAGATGTAGAACTGATTCAGGAATTACAGATTTAGAAATTATACAGATTTAGGACTGGTAGGAGCAGAATTGAAGTCTGGCTTTCAAAACCTGATGCTGCAGCTGCATTGGGAAAGGGGGACCTGCAATCCATGGCTGGCAGCCAGCTGGAGCAAATCCTAACACTGTAGTGGAGGGCAGGCTGGGGCTCTCTTGTTCCCATTGATACCTGACTGCTTTACTGCTCTGATAAATGCTCTCCAGTCAAAATCCTCAAGTCCTGTTCATGTTTTACAGTGCTGCCAGAACTGGCAATAAATTTCACTTCTATCTGCACAAACGTGGACTGGGACAGCCCTTTATCCTCCCCCAGCCCGCACTTCCAATGTCCCATTTGCAAATCAAAACAGGCTGAAACCTCACAAACTGTGAGGTTTTTTGTTTTGATTTGCAAATGAGAGTGCTGGATCAGATGCAGCCTGGTGGATTTTTATTCCCCTGTAAGGCCTCGTGGGAGATCTTGTGTTCCCAGCTGGCAGGTCACAGAGGTGTTGTGGCCACCAAGGGACATGTTCTTTCTCCTTTAGGTACAGCTTCAATTTCTTAAGCCCCTGGTCTCCTCCCCCAGGCTTTTGCAATGGGAGGGGACAGCCGGGAAGCCCTGCAGGCTGAGGTGTATCTGGAGTGGATTAGGAGAGGTTGCTACACCCTGCTGTCTCGGTGTTGTTAAGATAATATTGCCTGCCCCTACAGAGGCTCTTTGAGCTGTTTCTAGACATTCAGGTCAATAAATGATGTAAATTAAGCCTCTCAGAGAGGGTTACAGCCCTCTGCACGTAGAGGCAACAGCACAGACCTTCACACTGCTCCAGGATCTCCTCGGCCGTGGTGTCGTAATGAGCCAGCGGGTTGCTCGGATTTCGGTACTGTTTATTCCAACAGAGAACAGCAGGAGTTACCGTGTGAAGAGCAGGTCAAATACCAAACCAGCAATAGCTCCTGACAGAGCTGTGCCCAAAGCATGCAGCTGCCCCCTCCTCTCCCTGCCGAGGGGGAAACTACCAGCCCATCAGAACAGGTTACAGGTATTCCTCCTGCTTGTCACTTTGGGACAGATTTCCAAGCCCACTTGGGTTTTTTCCACACTGGAAGGTTAAATGTGCCCACAAACACTCACTCTCCATCACTTGGTGCCCATTAAGTGTGGGGATGGTTCAGAGGCTGGGAGCTGTGGGCTGGAGAAGCTCTCCTAATCATCAGTTCCTATACACAGAGGGATTTTGCAGCACGGACATTTGTGCACCCCACGTTCACACCCATGGACCAGGCTGCCCCTGAGAAGTTCATTCAGTCTTTGAGCTACTTTTTTCTTGGGAGGAAGGAGCTTGCCTGACTTTCCTGCACTCCAGGGGCTCCTTACTCAGGGGTCAGACCAAGTGCCCTCCTGTCCAAGACCCAGCACTGCAGGAGCCTCTAGCATGAGTCACCAGGTTTTTTTGCCCTTTACAGCATGAGATTTATTTTTGAGGCAGAACAGAGGCTGCTAGCTAGGCTTAAAAAGTGGGTTTTTTTTTTCCCAGGTCAAAGTTAAAACTGAAGCAATTTGAGGAGTCTTTGAATTGTGCAAGAAAACCCAGCCTCCCCCACATGCAGGCTTTGGCAGAAGTGTCACAGGTTTGGAAGTGTCCCTTATTTTGTTTTGTTACTGTCCCCCTGTGCTTTGCAGAGGAGCGATTAAGTTTCAAATGCCATAAAACACTGACAGATTCTGCCTCTGGTGCTAGTTTGAATGAAGCCCCCAGACACACTTGGAGAATACCCTATAAACTCTCTTGGGAAAGAGAGTCAGTGGAGGGATGGCCTTTATTTACCTGGTCCAGGATGTGAGAGTTTGGGATTTCACTTTGCAGCTTCCAGGCCACACGGATGTTGGACTCGGGGGCATCAAAGCGGGTGCACGGGGTCCTCACGATTTCAACACCCAGTGCCTTCAGAATATCGACCTTTGGCAGGGAAAAGAGGAGATGCAACACAGCTGATCCCACATAGGGATGGTAACCTGAGCCTCTGTGGGCTCAGGGCAGCTCCAGATGCCAGAGCAGCTTTGCATGCGGGAGACATTTATCATCTGGAGATACAATGCCCAATTCTGGACTGTGCTGTCTCTGACATGCTCCAGGGCCTCCTGCCTGAAGCTGCCACATGGATTCAAGCCTGGCCTCTTGCCCTGTCCTACTTGGAGGGCAGGCTGGGGACAGGGTGGAGGGAGGTGACAGTGTGCTGCTCCTTGGTGCCAGAGGGAAAGGGCAGAGGGAACTGGACAGGGAACGGTGTCTCCTGTGTGCTGGGACTGGAGCACCAGAATGCAAAGGGGAGAACAAAAAATTGGGGGTTTTTTAAGTCTCTTCTCTTCTCTCCCCAAAGACAGGGAAGGAGCAAATAGGCCCTAGGGTGTCTCCTTGGGAGATGTGACTGCCAGTGGGAGAGAGGGAGTGTTGGGACCCCTGGAGATGAAACCCATGGCAGGTGGAGGTGGCATCTGATCCAGATTGAGCTTAAGTGAGATTTAGGTTGAAATGAGGGTGACACTTTGGAGAAGGGCTCATTCTTGAGCCAGGTCAGGGTCCAGGTCTGGCTTCACTGGCATGAGTGCAGCTGAGGGGTCAGTGAGCTCTTGACTCACCAAGGAGGGATTTGTGCCATCTCCAG
The DNA here is from genome assembly GCA_013399915.1 of Illadopsis cleaveri. Classification (NCBI taxonomy): domain Eukaryota; kingdom Metazoa; phylum Chordata; class Aves; order Passeriformes; family Timaliidae; genus Illadopsis; species Illadopsis cleaveri. Next base: position 15,064 of record VXBB01013931.1, on the reverse strand, counting down.
GACAGTGTGTTCACCTGATCATCAGCTCTCGTACAAGTGACTTGAGACACCACCTTGAGAAAGCAGCTCAGGCAACTCTAAGTGTGTCCAGGTTAAAGAAAGCCATAAACACACAGTGAGGCCAAGTGAGCTGTCAGATGTCAGAGGGGAAGGGAGCAGGACTGGCAGGATAGCCCTGGCACCTGCCTGCCTCTCCTGCTGTGCTTTCACCTGCAGATCCTGCCCTGTTTCTCTGCAGCCACACACTGTGTTTGGCTAGCCCACCACCCCAGCTGCACTTCTGACACCAGACAGCCACTAGGCCATCACGGGCTGCTTTTTTTCCCCTCAAGAGGAAACTTTCTGAATAGCAGCTGTGGCAGTGGGCGTGCAAGGCTCATTGGCCTTTAAAGGAGAGGGCTTCAGGAAGGGAGAGGCAGAGAGAGGGAGGAAGGAGATGCTCCCCAGCTGTGGGATAAAACCATACGGAGCTCTGACCTTCTCCATGCTCATTTTCTCTGGCAAGACGATGATGCAGCGATAACCCTTGAGTGCAGCCACCAGTGCCAGCCCAATCCCTGCGTGGTGGGGAGCAAAGGGAATTAATTGGTTGACAGCAGCATTTGGCCAGAGCGAGTGACACGCGCCACTTCCTGTGTTCCTCTCTCCTGAATGGAACCATGGAATGGTCACTGACCAGCCACAGGTGAGGGCTTCCCCCATGAGCCCCCTGGGATGTGCTGGGAGCACCAGGAGGTGTGGGAGGATGTGCTGGCAGGCAAGAGGAGCTGCAGCATCACTCTTACCCCCAGGGGTCTGCCAGTGTGGCATTGAGAGAATGGCAGGGCTGGGGGGATCTTTTCTCCCCTCACCGAGGCTCAGGCATCTTCCTGTGGTTTTGGAAACACAGGAGAGAGGTGATTTTGGTTCAGGAGTGCCTTCTCCTCCCCCTCAAGCACTGTCAGTTGTGGGGGGACAGACATAGAGGACACTGCACGTCACCCTGTGGCCAACAGGCGAAGGGCACCTCTGCTCCAGTTTCACTGGGGTGATGGATGGAGCCAGCTGCTCCCAGCTAGAACAGGAAGGTGAGGCTGCAGGAAGGAGCAGCACGTCCCTGCCAGGGGCTGCAGGGAGCCTGGTGCCAGTCCAGCTGCCCCAGGCAGGCAGGGAGCCAGCAGGATCCACCTGGGACACAGCTCTGGGGGAGCACAGACCCCTTGGCTCCATGTGTGGTGGTGGCTGGGGTGGCACAATGTGGTGGGCTGATAAGTGACAGTGACAAGGGCAAAAATCACAGGAATTCTCTTCCAACCCATCAGGGGAATGGTCTCTGGGAAGCTCTGAGAATTCAAAAGCTTCCCAGCCTAAAAACACCCAGGGCTTTCTGAGCTGCTGATGCTGCCTTGCCACAAGGAGACCTTCCAGGCACACCTGTGCAGGTGTGGGACCTTCACAGGACCCTCAGGAATTTCAGCATCCCAGGAAGCCCATGGCCACCAGGAGGGGAGCTGAGGGGAGGACAGAGACAGAGCCAACCTTGTCACTCCCAAGTGCAAGAGCTCCTCAAATCCCTGCTCCTCAGAAATTCCACCCTGCTCAGTACCCAGGCAGAGGGAGCATCCCTGCCCTTCCCACCTGTGTTTCCTGAGGTGGGTTCAATCAGAGTGTCTCCTGGTTTGATAATCCCAGCTCTCTCTGCATCCTCCACCATCCTGAGGCTGATGCGGTCCTTCACGCTGCCCCCCGCATTGAAGTACTCACATTTTGCCACTGGAAAGGGAAAGAAAGGGGAGACTCCATCAGGCACCAGCTCCTTGCTGCCCCTAGGCCTCACTGCAGTTTTAGGACACCTATTCCTTCTCTGCAAGATGGACCTTTGCTCAGGGGAATGCATCCTGCATCTGCTTTTCCAGGATTATCCATCAGCATAACCTGTGCAGAGTCCTTCTTTCCCCCAGGTTTCCTCCACCCTGGATGGGTTTGAAGTCAGCCTGGACAGCCCAGGATGGGTTTGAAATCAGCTGGACATGGTCATTGCAAGGTGGGAAATCCCACATAAGCACAACACTCCTTGTTGCTGTGCCTTGAGGACTCTTCTGTGGGCAAGGGTTAGCAGCAAGGTCTCAGTGTCCATCCATTGAGGTTTTTAACAGATATTTAAAAAGGTCCCCTTTGTCAGTGGTGATTTGTAGTCCTGGCTGGGGTGCCATAAAACATCACAAACAATAGAAAGAACCTTTTCAAGTGTCAGACAAAATTACAGGGTTTTTTTTCACTGAGCTAGCAACAAACCAAGTAACTTTCCCAGGCACGTTCAAATGGCAAGGCACATCTCAGTCCTCACTGGGGCCTCCACACCACAGGGCTCTTCTTACCAAGGCTTTGATGAAAATCTGCATCTAAACTGGTGCTACTGAGCTCTGTTTTATGGACAAGAGGGAGCAATGGAGAATTCCAGGGCTCATTCACTTTATCCTAGCAGAGACAGCTACCTGAGGCTGAGAAATCAGTCCTGTACCTGAGCAGCCTGAACGGAAAAAAAAAAATCTTGTGCTCATCATTATATTTTATCATGCAAAGTGCCACAACTGCAGCTCCACAAGGATCCTTGGGGGCACAGAAAACACCAGGCAATCCCATCGAGCTGCAGCTCTTCCCTGAGGCAGCTGTGCTGCAGGAATTCCCGTGTTTGCTTGGGAAGGGGCTCCGTGCTCAGACAGGACCGTGCAGCTGCTCTGCCTGTTCTGCTCTCCTTCCCCTCCTGTGCCAGGGGAGGGAGACACCATCCCAGAAAATGGGATCTGCCCGGCTTTCCCAGAATCTAAAGCAGCAGCCAGACATCCTCCAAGGGACAGGCTGCTCCAGAGGTGCACCAGGCCCTGCACATCTGTCCTCCCACCTCCAGCAGCTCCCTCCCAGGGTCTCCTAATGCCCCCTCAGCTCTCATTGTGGGCAGGGTGAGGCAGTGCAGTGTGGAGGTTGCAGGGTTGGTGGCCCAAACATCCCAGACCCTGCAAAGGGATCAGGTGGGAAAGCCCCACATGTCTGTGTGCTCAGTGGGGTCTGGTTGCCCTGTGGGTTCCCAGCTGCCCCACAGCACTGCAAGGTCCTGCTGTGACATTTCATTGAGGATGAGTGCTCAGCAAGCCTCTCCTTACTCAGCTGTGTGACACTCATGGGACTTTCTGCCTCTGAGAATCTGTCTTCCTGCCCAATTTGGATTAAATTAATTATTGAGGTTAGGAGTTACAGGAAAGGAGACTGAAAAGTCCACATGCACAGATCTGATTTTATCATCCTTGTGATTACAGGCAATCAGCACCAGAGCTATGTTAACATCTCTCTAGGGAGAGGACTTAAATCCATCCCCAAATTTGGGCCAGCTCTGCTCTGAGCTTATGCTGCTGTTATCTGGGAGGAGAGATGCCTCACTACCATTACCCCCCTGCCCATTGCTGCTTGAAGCCTCCTGTTTGGCCCAAGAAATTACTGCCTAATAATCAGGAGAGCCCAACATGAGCCACATCTGCCCCTCCCCATCTGTTCTTCCTCTCACAGAGCCTTTTCTGAAGCCTCCCTCCAGCACCACCCCTCACCCTCACCTCATGGCATGCAAAAACCTGGTGGGAAGGGGACACTCACAGAGCTCACACTTGAGCCCATAGGACTTCCCAATCTTGTTGATTCGGACCATTGGGGTGCAGCCAATTTTCTTGAGGATATTGGGCAAGATCTTCTTTTCTTCTGTCCTGAAATAGTGCAGGGGGGAAAAAAAGTCATATCAAAGCTATTGTGCAACATGAACCACGAGAAAATCTGAGTGAGTGAGGTTTTAACAACTTCATCAAGGCCACCAAAAGACACCCTAGCTTCAAGAGAAAAAGTCCCCATCAACAATAATTTGCACCAGGAGCTAGTTACAGTTCTCCATCAAGTTATCAGCTCTTTTATATAAAAAGTAAGCTAATTAATTTTCAGGGTTGTTCTGAAATGCCTTGTTCTGCAAGGCCCCTAGGCCAGGTCTAGAGTAAACAAGATTCTGGCAAGCCTTAGGATTTTATGCTGTGGGTGAGAAAACTAGGAGACACAGCACAAGGCTCCTCCTCTTTTCCCCATCCTACCCAGCCCCATCTCTGCTCCCCACATTTCCAGCTGCCTCTGGGCCAAGTGTTGCTGGCCAGGACTCCCAAACATGCAAGGGTGGCTCCAAGCCATCACAGAAGCCCAAACCACAGAGGGCTCTGGAGGGTGCTCTGCAAACAATTAAACCCAGCTCTGTGATGAGTGAAATCCAGTTTTGCCAGATTTTGCCTGGATTTGCCAGTCGCTGTCAGACTCCAGCAGAAGCCAAGAACCACAGCAACTGCAACCTGAAAAAGACCTGTTTGCCCAATACACCTTGCCAGGGAACTCACACCCTTGGGCTCTTCCACAGACAAAAGGAACAGATTGATGAGGGCTGTGTTTGTTTGGGCCACATCCCATTGTCCCTGGTCACAGGCCAAGCACACCTCTCTGCCAGTGGAGGGACAGCCCCCCCCCCGCCCCGCGCCCCCCCCCGCCCGCGCCCCGTNNNNTGCTCAGCGCTGCTTTGCACAGCCCTCACTTCTTATCATCCTTTGACCCTTGAACTGGAGTTGTTCTGTCCCTGTCAGGCCAGGCAGGTGGCTGTGTGCTGGCAGGAAGCCCATGTGACACCCTGGGTTACTCCGAGACCTCACACCCCTCCCTCCAGGTTTTGCATGTGTGATATAAACACCTCTTTCCTTTCAGGAGTACAGAGGTTTAGTGAAGGTCTTTACTACCAAGAGGATCCAGCCTCCTTGCATTTCAAGCCTAGAAATTATGGGATGTGCTGTTACCTCTCCCTCTGTGGGAAGCGTTTGCAGAGATCGCAGGCTCCACTGAGTGCTGGCAAATGTGAGGCAATAACACAATAAATGAGCTTCCCCAGAAGCTGCAGCCATTGCCCATCTGCTCCAAAAGCCACTGAAATGCTCAGTGGGGCTGAGCTGTGGCACAAGGAGGCTCCAACTCCTTCAGGTAATGTTTAACTTGAGCCTGGCTCTCTTGAGAGTGACCTGTGTTACTGCATTACACATCTGGATTGCATCCTGCAGATGCTGATATCAGCTCAGGACAGTGGACAAGGATGGTTTTCCCCTAAGATTCCAGCTCTTAGCCATGGCTTGCTGTTCCTTAAGATGTCCAGGGGAAAACCAGTCCTGGCAAAGCAAAGGATTCCTGCTGAGGTTATAGTGGGTCAGAACCAGCTTGAGGGATATCAGAATTAGGCTACCTCCCAAAAAATCTAAATATTTAATATTCCTAATTAAAATAACATCTTGTCTCCTCCCTCTGCTTCTCAGTCCCAAAACTCAATCAGATTTCACCTGAGAATCTCAGGAAGCCCAGAGATTTTTGTTACATTGGCTGCTATCTGTGGTTTACTCAGAGCAGGGAAACCAAACCACATCTCCCTCCACGCACTGCTGAGAAGGTGTGGCTTGTCCCAGGGTGTTTTCTTCCCTGCTACACAGTGGATTATGTTTCAGCTCATACAGCAGAAGGCCTTCTAATGGCTTAGAAAAATGTCAGCATATTAGCTTCCCAATTTCAGGAGGTACTTTAACATGTCAATATTGGGGTAGTTTTGAAATGGATTTCTTTCAAAATCACAACAGAATAAATCACTTTCCACAAATGCCAAGAAGGCACATGAGACTGTGCCTGCTGTAAAACCAAAATCTGAAACTTTAGCTAAAATTAATTAAGTAGTCACCTGTTCCTTTTTCCTCTTGCTCTCAAGAAAAAGTTAGAACAGCCCAGCAGTGCTGTGTGGGCCCCCTCAGCCAGACTCTATCCCCAGAGCAGTGTTCGATCCCCAGGGTTGGGGAATGTCTCTCCATCTCCTGTCTGGGGGTGGGATGGTGCCTCTGGCACCACCATGGCACCCTGATGCTAAATTGTTAAAAAATGAGAACTCTATCCTGCTCAGAATGATAATTGAGGGAGAAAAAGAAATTAATTTTGACTGAAAAGAGCTGATTCTATCCTCGGGCACCAGCTGCAGGGGTTGCACTGAGCGAGTGCCTGGATGCACAGACTGCTGGATCAGCTCCAGAGCTCTGCATTCCACTCCTCCCTCCTTCATGGGCCAGACTCAGAGGCTGCTCTGGGCTACCCACATGCTGGTGGCTGTGCCCTGCCCTTGTCCTGCCTGGCATGTGGTCAGGCATGGCCATGCAGAGCAGTGCTGCACCTCCCACGGGCTCCAATTCCTCACAGCCGGAGCTGGATTCCTGTTCTACATCCCTGCACTGCAGGAATGTGCCTGCAGCTCCCCTGACATTTATGGGACAGCCTTATCTTTAGTAGCTTGTCTGTGTCTCGTTTGCAGGGTTATTAAAGCACCTCTTGTCAGGTCTAGTCTGGGCCCTCACGTCACCTGGGAAGGGAACCTGCTGCTGTGAGGGCAAGAACAGCTTAGGGCAAGAACTTTTCTCTGCACTGTGGCCATTTGCTACTGATCTAAAAGCCCAGGCCCTGGTAAATCCATTTTTGTGAAGGTCTCTCAGCCATCTAACATAAGATGCCCCAAACAAGCAGATGCCCTGGAAAACACAGAGCTGAGACTTGAGCCAGCCACATCTTTCTGCAAAATACAAGGGAGTGAGAAAGCTCTTCTTGGAGAGGAGACACCAAGCTGGTTTTGCCATCTGGAAAATAAACTATCATTAACACAACAACTGGCTTCTGGCCATGACCATCCTGGTGTAACAGCAGTATTTCACCTCCAGGAAAATGTGCTGAGCCCCACCCTGAAACAAGGAGCACGAAGGAATTACTTACAAGGGAACACAGGAGTGTGGAGACTTGCTGGCAGGCGTTGTGGCTGTCCATGTGCACTTACTGGGCAAGTTGGGAAGGATCCACTTGCTGTCCTGACTTCCTCCACCACTGCCATTCATGAGGGGACACGTCTTACTCAGCTCCTGCGTGGTAGAAATAGAGGTCACATAGACACCTGGGAGAAAAATAGCTGCAGAAGGGAAAAAATGGCTTTTGGGTGTGAGGGAAGGGTGGCCAGGCTGCTTGGAGCATCCTGCTGGAATTTCAACCAGGTGGATCTAGGGTGGATAAGGAGGTTGTAGTGATGGGAGGAGGTTGGAAGGAGATGAACAGATGAGAGGATGTTGTAGTGAGGTGAGTGTCAGTCCCTTCTCCCAGGGATCAAGTGGTGTGACAAGAAGAAATGGACCCAAGTTGCCCCAGGGGAGATTATATGTTAGAAAAAAAATTAGATTATACATTTTTAGGAGAAAAAAAAAATCATGGGAAGAGTTGTAAAGCATTTGAATAGAATCCCCAGTGAAGTGGTGTAGTCACCATCCTTGGGAGTGTTCAAAACTCATGTGGACATGGCACTTGAGGACACAGACTAATGGTGAACACGGTGCTGGTGGGTTCATGGTTGGACCTCATGATCATAAGAGTGTTTTCATCCTCAGTAGTTGCATGATTCCATGATTCCATGACAAAATTGCTCTTTTGAAGTGGTGTGCTAAACCCCATACATCACCTGGGCATCCTCTCCAGGGCATCTTCTTCCCCATCTCAAAACCATCGTCTCCACTAGAGAATTTTTTGCTCCTAATTTAATTATTTTGGTCAAGAACAGCTTTTTTTCACCTTAGCAGTGAAAAACCTGCAGGTAAATCCATCCAGCAATTTTTGGAGAATAGTTTTATGGTGATGGTGGGACTTAGAGGTCACCTCTGCTCTGGCATCCGAGTGTATTAAAATTGAGAAAAAAGAATCAACAAAAATAAAACAGCAAAGGGCAGCAAAGGTGCTCAGGGGTACTAAGCAACCCCCACAGTGAAGCAGCTTGAAGAGAGGAGGATACATCAGGCTGGAAATGAGACAAGAGGCTGGTGCTGAGAGCAGGCTGTAAATCCTGGGGAGTTGGAGAAGATGCATCAAATAATAAGCAATAAGTAATAAGGCAGAATGGAATTATCAGGAACAACTACAGGGGCCAAACAAATAAAAAATGGAATGAGAAAAGGGTTAAACAAGTTTGAAAAGGTTGAGTTCAGTAGCAGATTTTAAGCACACAAGCCCTGATGGCATCAGTGCTCTGTAGGAAGGCAATTTCTCTGCTGTTCTCTCTGTATTGCTGGTGCATATACGGACAAAAGAAGGAGGCTGGGCTTAAAGTTTATTTTCAGCATCTGCTACTGAACAACAGCAGAAGCAAGGGTTACATGCAGGTTTGGTGTGACCTCCCTGCACTGATCCTCTCTGCAATCCATCCACCACCCATCTGTGCTAAGGAAACAAACCACATGGAGAAAAAAAATCCATGATTTTTGGTATCTGTAAGTTCCTTTTCTGGCTTGTTCACAGAATGAATTTACCTTGATTCAACCATTAGTGAGTAAAGGGACCTTGAAACTCCATAGGGTCATGGATGGAGACTTGTGTCTCACTTCAGCTGATGTGAAGCTGCTTAGGCTGCCCTGTGTCCTTACACCTCTGTGGTGGTCCATTTTGCACTTAGAGCAAGTGTCAGGCTTCCACCACCTTTACTGCAGCAGAAATGGTCAAAGACGTGGTGTTGGACATTCCTTCTGCATTGAACTTTCAGTCTGAGAACAGAGACGTCATTTTGCCGTCTGACAGAACCAAACCAGTGACTCAAAGAAGAAACATCCCATTTCTAAACAGAGAGAACTGCCTGCAGAAGGGTCAGATCTGCTGCCATGGGAAATCCAGTTTAGTTGGGGAGCATCATCTTCCCCCCAAGGCCATAAAGCCACAGCCCTGCCCCTCCTCACTCACTCCCTGGGCTCCCTGCAGTAGCTGTGACTCACAGTGGCCAGCACGCTGTTGTGGCTAAGTCCACATGATTATCTGAATTATTTGTGGCTTGACATATGAGCCCAAGGGCAGCCTTAATTACCATTTGTGCCATCCTCCTCCTGCTGGCCTGCTCGTTTCACCCTCCTGGTGGGAGTTTCTTTGCAGCAGCTTGGCAGGACAGCCCGAGGTTTGTGCTGTAATTCCCTGGTGGTTTCCACGCTGGCCAGGAGGATGGGGCTGAGGTTGGGTCCCTGAGGGCTGTGCTGATCTCTGGAACACAGAAACACACCATACCATCACTGCAGCAACACCAGGGGGATGGAACAGCCCATGGTGTGTGGCTGAACCTTCTCCTTATCCAGAGGCCCCAGAGCATCTCCGAAGGTGGACGTCAACAACCTCATGTTGCAACCTGGCCCCACAACTAAAGCAGACAGAAAACTCTGAACCACCCCCCACCACCAGGCCCTCAGCCACCTTTTCTTCTCCAGAGACACCATCCCCAGCCTCAGAAAGCAGCAGGAAACCATGAGGATGCAGGGCAGTCACTCCAGAATGCCTTGGATCCTGCAGCCCACACAAACTTTCCCAGCAAACTTTGCTTCCCAGAGCTCTTCCCCACCACTGACAAACCTGCTGCTCATTGGGAGGGATTAAAGGGAAAAAAAAATGGCTCATTTCCTTTGAAAGCTAGGATTTATGTTGGCCTTGAGTGTATCTCCCAAACCAAATCTGTGTTTACCTGACTAATTGGCTGGGAAGGAGCAAAAGTCACCTGTGGGTAAAGAAGAGATAATCCACAGTGGATCAGAGGTGGTCAGCACGCTTTCACAACTGAGATCACCAGTCACCACCCAAAATGCTGGCAAAATAGATTTTTTTTTCTTCCTTTTCCTGGTGATGCCCATCTCTACTATAGTCATGGTGGGGTGGAAAGGGACAAGGCTTCTAAACCTTCTAAAATAAGGTTGCATTCTCCTCACTGTGTTCAGTTTCCCTGACATGGATACAAAAATAAGTCAAGAATGGGGTTTTCATTTGTTCTCTCACCCAAAGTGAATACAGACATATTTTCTAGACACCCAGGGAACAAAGAGACAAGAGCTGGCCCTTGGCTAGCTCAACATCTACGTTCCTCTCTGCTGGAGAATTCCTCAAGTGTCTCCTCAAGGGCTGGTGCTGCAGGAATGTCATGGATATCCTCCTTCCACTTAAAAAACACTCTCAAATCACTGCATTTCTGTGCCCAGAGTCTGGATTCATATTTATATTAATATATGTCAAAAAAACCCACAGTGGCTCTGAAGGTAACTTCAAAAAGTGCCTGAAGTGTAGAACCCCCAAAGTGGGACAGCAAATGTCCTGAAATGGCACCAAAGGATGGTATCAGAGTATACCCATCCTTTGAAACTTGCTTCTGGTTCTATTTCTCTCTCAACAATGTCCATCCTATTCTATGGAATTTCTAAGTCAGCATTTCTTATCTCAAAGTTTGTATACAGATACATGTGAGTCTTCTGTCAGGCTTTGAGAATTATCTACAAATCCATTTCCCATGGATGGGAAAAATCTGGGACTTTTGGAGGCCTTAACACTGGTTGAGCTGCTCCCTTGCTGCCAGCCTCAGTCACATCCATCAGCAGGGACTGGGTGGGGTGTGAGGGGAAGGAACAGCCATGGATAGACAGCCTGGCTGCAGCCAAGGGTGGCTGAGAGGAGCAATGTCCAGTGCAAACATCTCCCCACACTGCCTCTAGTGCAGTTTTGGATCACAAAGTGAAGATACATCCTCTCTGGATTACCAAAACTCTTACCTGTGTCCCAGCACTGCTCCCAATCCCTGGCTGAAACCTCAGGTGTGATCTGGCCAGACACCAAATACACCTGAGCCACTGCAGGTGTCCTGCCACAGCCCCGTTACTTGCTGCTGAATTGGAGGATCTTGAGAGGGCACAAGACTGGGCAAAGGATGAATGGAAATCTCCACTGGAGCTGGGAAGCAGGCCAAGAGACCAGGAATGATAACATCCAGCTGCTGCCACTTAATGAAAATATATGACAAGGAGCACAGGCTAATGTTTACAGAGCACTCTGCAGATAGGAGATTGCAGGTATCAGGTTATCAGGCTGCTCTGATAACTTCAAGGGGAAGAAAATCAGATGCTCATTAAGTAAAGTGAGGGAAAAATTAGATGAACTCAGCAAGGCAGAAAGAACTCCATGCAAGCTCACTCCATGAGAAGCAAAATGCTTTTTTCTTGCCTTATTCCAAAGAAATAGCATTGCTGCTGGTGGGCAAGACAAATGTAACATCAGTTTAACAGAATGATGGAGTGACCCAGGCTGGAAGGGACCTTGGGAGGTCCCAGTCCAGCCTCCTGCTCAAAGCTGGGGCACCCCTAAATTCAGCCCAAGCTGCTCAGGGCTTTGCCCTCCTTAGATCTTGAAAACCTCCAAGGATGGAGTTGTGCCAGGTCTCCAGAAGACCCCCTCCACTGACCTCGTAGTGTGAAGCCAAATCCTCCCTGCTTGCCTGATTTATTCAGGACTTACTGAAAGCACAGCCACTCTCCAGGTGAGAACCAGCCCTTGCACAGGATGGGGAGCAGGGGCTGCCAAATTCCAAGCCTCCCCACGACACTGAGGGCTCCCATTTCCCCAAGGAGGTAAGAGATGAGCCAATACTCACCCCTGCAGCCTGTCAGCCAAGTGTCTGAGCTGAGCCTCAGCCCCAGTTAATATGTGCTGGTGGCAGGGGACAGCCACGAGCTCCGGGAGGGACGCGATTGGGTCCTGCCCCACACCTCGCTGTGCCCAGCACCTGATTGCTCTGCGAGGGGAGGTGACCGGGGTGTATAAAAGATAAGCAATTTATTGTTTGTTTTAATACATCCTTATCTTCAGGAGTGCTCTGAACCCTTCCCCCACGATTTGTAGAATTTCGTTGCTCTTTTGGTTTTGTGTCCTGCGCTGGAACTTAAACCCAGCTCACCCGTGTCAGCCTTGCTGAATCAGGCTTAAAGTGGTGACAGAAATGACATATTGTGTTAGGTGCTGTCTGCTGGGGACTCTCTGTGTCCTCTGGGATCCTGGGGTTAGTCTCTGCACCACCTGCAGCCCTAAACCTCTGTCTCCTGCTTCTCATGCAACTGCTTTACTATTAAATCAGCTGAGAGCACTAAAGAGCTTCTGCTCCATGGCAATTCCCAAACACCAGCTGGGGATCAGGAAATTACATGGATGCAGATTTTGCTCGAAGAGGAAGAGCCCATGAGAATTTCAGTCCCTCTTTTCCCCACTCTTCCCCAGAGCCAGGGTAGCACACAGAGCTGCCTGGTCTGTGCTGGGGCCATGCTCCTCCAAAACAAAGTGGTGAAGGAAACTTCAGCACTGCTGACATGATCAGGCAAGAATAAGGCTTGTCAGAATGCTTATTTTGGAACTGAACTTTTGAAGACAAGACCAGTGTAGGTGTTAGCACAGGGATGACTTTACCTTTGGTCTTTTTGCAATAAATGGACTCTCTGGAAAACATTGCCAGAGGTAATCCATCACAGAAAACTCTTGTGGGCTATCTGATGTGACAGAGAACATGCAGGTCTCCTGTGAAGAGGCTGCAAATAAACCCAACCCCAACAAGAATTGTGTTTTCTGGGCACTGCAGTTACAGAATAACCCAGCCACCCCTTCCTGGTTGTCTCCTGCAGCAGCATGTGCTCAAAAATAAGATTCTTCCCTTCAGTGACCAAACTGCAAGAAATGGGGATCTTTTCGACCTGAAAGGAAACAAGATTTTTGGAGGGTATTGGAGGGACAGAAGACAAATTTGAAATAAAATACTCTCATTTGGAGAAAGAAATAGTTTAATTAAATACTTTCTTTAAAAAAAAAATCTCCCCCAAGTTTGTGGAGTTTGAAAGAAAAAAATCCCCTTTTTGTGGGGGGCAAGGTTAAAGCTGTTCATTGCATCTGACCAGAATGCTCAGGCAGTTGCTGGCTGGGTTTAAACCATGATATTTTCCCACCACCACCACCCCCAGAGCTGCTGTGCACTCGGGCTCTTGAGCACCACCCGTCCTACCCACCAACTGGGTTTTTTGAGGACAGCAGGTGTTTTGACTTGAGTTTTCCTCCTTTGCCTGTGCCTGGGTTAGGAGCAGAGGAGGAGCTGGGCTGGGGTCTGCACTGGAATCTTTGCCATGCTTCTACCCACACAGGAACGCCAGGTATTTATTTCACAGCCTGTAAATATCATAAAATCTAATTTTATCTTGCTGTTCTGCAGTGCTGGTGTTAATAAGTTTAAAATAGACAAAACACAAGACAGCACAGGGCACAGGTGCTCATTCCCCCGCAGGCTTGCACTGCCCCATCCTCTACCTGAACAGCTGCCTTGCAGAGTTTAACCTGCACAATTCCACTGGATAAACAGCAGCATCTCCAGACTGGGAAGCAACAACTGGAGAGAGCAATCAGCCAGCCAAAAAAAAGGGGGAGGAGGTGGCTGAGAACACTGGGATGGCTCTGAGCTTTCACCAGAAGGTGTGACAAAAAAGTCCATGCCTAGGGAGAGGGACTCTGCTTTTAAAACACCAACAAAAAGACTCTTGGCAGAGGGAATTTTATAGTTCACACCTCACATCTCTACTGTGAGGGTGGGGAGGCCCTGGCACAGGCTGCCCAGAGAAGCTGTGGCTGCCCCTGGATCCCTGGAAGTGTCCAAGGCCAGGCTGGACAGGGCTTTGGTAAACCTGGGATACTGGAAAGTGTCCCTGCCCATGGCAGGGGGTTGGAGTGAGATGATCTTTAAGGTCCCTTCCAACCCAAACCATCCTGTGATTCTGTGACCCCTGTGGGGACGCAGCACTCAGGTTTTACTTTTGGGCACTTGGGAGGAAAGGCCTCTCATGACCACAGCCACCCTTCACCAATTTTTTTTTTTCCTAGAAGAAACAACCTGGTTTATAAAATGTTCCTGATTCTGCTGTACCAAGTGGGAAGGAATCCATGTTTTCCCTCCCATGTAATTTAATATTCAAAATGGCTTTATCAAAGCAGTTGAAGCTCCACATCAGGACTTGAGAAGATGTCAGGAGAAGGGTTAGCAATACTTTGGGAGGGGCTAGCAAATAATTCAGGGCAAAACATGCTTTCCTTGATTTTTGGCTTATTTTTGGCCAGCAGAGAAAAAACATCTTGCTGTGAGGGCATGAGGTTAAAACTGCTTCTGATTGAGCTGAATTGGCCTGTGAGTTGGAGTACTGGTGATGGTGCCTGCTATATGAAAAATGTGGGTAAACTGGGAAAAAGGGAGGCTGTTGCTTGCTGTTAAAAATACTTTTTTTACCTGTTCAACGCACTTGGTGGAGAAGTCTTACTGCAGTGCAAAATGATGGCAACTGAAACAGGATTCCAGCTGCCACAGGCCAAGGCAGGAATAAGTTAGAAAAGTTACATTTCTGTTACTGAGTTGGAGCAGCCCTTCACACCCACCTGTTTCAGGAGAGGTCACCATTTGCTTGTACGGATGCCTTAGGATTTTAGCTTTTATGTTTTTCATATATCTACAATCCTGTAATTTAGTATATATCTCTAAACTCCATATAGAGTGTGAGCTGCTGCTTTCCCGTTTTGGTCAGACAAGACAATTCCTCTCCAGGCCTGGGAATCAAGGACACTTCACTGTCCTAGGCCCTGAGAAATGTAAACAAAGGTGAGTTGGGGAGGAGCAAACTTGGGGTAAATGACTTCATTACCTGAAGCTGTAATTGGAAGATTAACCCCCAATGTGCAAATGGACCAAACTTATAAAAGTGTGAGAATCTGTGTCCCATTGTCTATTTTGGGTGTAGCCCCTGGGGGGCTTTGTCTGCCTCAAGCTATCTGAAGGCCCTTCAATAAATATAACTGCTTTGTACCTTAATTTTGTCTGGCCTCTGTTTTTAGGTAGCCCCAAAAAGGCTTCAGTACAACTCACAGAATACTCAGCACATCTGAGGAGCTTTCTTGGATGCTGCATCTGCTGCTGGAGGTGGTGCAGGGAAGAGCAGACCTGCTGACTTTTCCTGGAAGGAGCACAAGGCATGAGCAGCTCCAAACACACTGTGTTTCCCACCCTTCACAGGTCAGACCTGCTCTGCTTGTCCCATGGGGCAGATCAGCTCCTTCCCGTGTCCTGCTGCATCCAAAAGGGTCTGGCTGTGGATCAGGACTT
>VXBB01013930.1:50491-74286 GCA_013399915.1 Illadopsis cleaveri | reverse complement strand
GGATATACTATACTGGGAACTAACGCTTAACTATGTTGGCTAGGAAAGATGCTTTTTTACACTTAGTGCTTCTGGATGTATCTAGAAATGTGGCCTGCATCTATCCTAGAAAATGCTAACAATGCTGGAGTGATCCCTACTCCAGGATCCTGTTGTCATTTACAGTAAAATGTTACAACATTCTCAACAGACACAAATGACCAATAACAAAGCACTCAACACAACAGATCAATACTTATAGGCTGCCTTCTAGTATCTCCATCTGGTAACTTACTAACTGTTGCTGTAGGGTCTGTGTACACACTTTAAGCATCTTCGAAAATGTTTAGATAGGCATTTTTTCCAAACTATCTATATATTAAAAAAAAAAAGTAAAGGATTTTTTTCCTGCCTCTTCTTAATTTGTAGATTTCAGAAGTCACATTTCTGAAGAGGAGAGGGGGTGTTTCCCTAAAAAAGTCTGTATATTCACAACTAAATGCTCTAAAAATATGTATTTTCATATTCAGTATCACATTTTATTTACTACTCACCAATATTGGAAGTAAAGCAGTGCAATTTTTTGTGTTTTGCAAAAAAGGGTGATGCTATTCTGTTAAATCCATGCTGTATTTCCTATCAGAATGTAACTATGTGGAAGATTTCTTATTAAAAAAACAATCTTTAAAGTGATCTGCTGGGCTTCTCTCAAGAAGCCCATCTAAGAAGGCTATCTATCCCCCAATAAACCCTTTTCTAGCCTACCATAAAATACAATCACTTCCTATAAATAAATCAGGAAATTATGGAGTCAGACTTTTTGTGGTGAAACTTCTATTGCAGAAAGCAATCTAATTGAATGATGGTTTAGGTCTGAAAAGTTAACAGTTGTATATTCCACTGTTTAGATATTAAAAAAATTTGCCAAAAATAGGTATTCTACTTATCACAATGCAGTTAAGGTGCTTGCAATAAGGATTATCTATGCAGGTGTATCTTTATATACAAGTCCTAGTACATTGGGGAAAGTTTCACCAGAAGCAAATAGCCCAACACCCTGTATGAGGACATTGCACACCCTGAAATCAGGGCTCAGTAGAGAGAGGAAAACTTCTACATGTCAGTAAATTAATCCTATAAAATTACAAGGATGATTAAGATAAATAATAATATTTATGTACTATGTCCTCCTACTTGCATTCTTTTTACTTAATATCAGGAATGCTAGATAGTCCCCTCTGTTGTAGGAATCATATACACTGGGAAGGAATTAAGCTATGTGTTCTAAGAAGCATTAATCTATGCTTCTTAGAACACTAATAAGTCTTTGAAGTAAAGCAATAAAACAGAACACCACAGATCTATTGGAAATATAGATTTGCTTTAACTGCTGAATAGTTGTTAATTCAGGAAATAAACATAAAATATGTAGAATCTTGCAAATTCATGACTATATTTTCATAGGCAGAAATGCCATGACCAAAAAAAAAAAAAAAGATGCAGCAGGCTTGGTGAATTTTTGTTGAGTGTTTGATGAGTTTACAGAACTTTTATCTTAACACTTACTACAGTTTGAGACTGGTGAATAATTTGCAATGAATATTTCATCAGACACATGTTGCCTTCTTTTTGCAAATAGCTCATGGTTTTCTAGATTAATTTGTTATTTGATTTTTTTTTTATTTTTTTTTAAGTAACCATGTAGATTAATCCAAAACCAATATGCAAGTGTTTGACAACTTAGTTAGACTGGTTAGTTGTGATGAGCCAGATAAGTCACAAGGTATTCTTTCTATTCAGGCACTAGAACAACAAGCATATACTTCTGAAAGAAATACTTACACATGTGACTGTGACATTTAGTTTTTAGTGAATACCCCTGCATGTGATAGGGGAGCATGTCTTCTATGACCATTTGTGCCAGTAAAAGGCAATAATTCAAATGTCTGTAGAAAGCAAACACAAAAGGGGATTGTCATTATCACACAGCCAACACAATATACAATCTCATTTTTAGACAGGCAAATGAATTAACAATATGCTGTTGGTAGGGCAGATAAGTGACACTGAGGACACAAAGACAATCCCAGGGGCAGATATTTGCATATTATTTGTCTGTGTCCCCTTTTTGTAATTGTTTGATGCTGTTGCGTACCTTTTGTTAAGACAAAAAATAGTTCCTATGCAGTAGCAAACTAGGCTGATGACAGTAGCAACAGCCGTCCAATAGTCGTCCTCAAAATTGATTTTGTTCCATGCTGTGCTGTCTAACCATTGTCCTCAGGGTTGCTTGAGGAGGTGAAAATCACTTCTCACTTTGTAATATGCTTATTCTATGACAATGGCTAAAAGGAGCTGCGTCAGAGGAGCTGTTGTGGGGGCTTCACATAAGTGGAAGATCCTTCTAACCAAGGAAATCTTACATAACAGTGTTCAATTAATTTATATCCTTTTAATCTACTAGATGCAAAATTACAGAAATTGAGCTTGAAAACTGGCATCAGTTTTCATAGAACAGTAATCTACTGAATTATCTACAATATTAGTAATTTTTCCCTTCCTGTGACATTTACTAAGCAACTGGTGCAAAGTGGACAATCACCATTGTTCTCTTTACATGGACTGGCTTCTTGGTCAGTCACACCTTATACCTAACAGCCAGTGTGATTTGCCCATATTGGAAATGGTGAACACCACAAAGTATGCTGTAATGTGCCAGCTGTGCATAAACAGAAATTAGGAATACAGAGATACCATAGTCAGCTGTGCCGGAATTTTATCTAGACACTTGCCAAAACTGGTTTTCTCCACATTATACTAAAAGCATGTGACTGTCGCATGTGTTCAGTCCAGACAGAGAATAAAAGTATGACAACAGCAGGTGCTAGTATTAACACATTTCAAAAATCCATTGTTGGCAGAAGTACAAGCATCTTGATTTACCGAGGTATTTGAAGTACTGTCATTTGATTTCAGTGGGAATTAAGTACCTGACCTGTTTAGGCATTTGGATAAATCTTACTAAACACCCATCTTCACCTCTAGGCAGCTAAATAGCTCTCTGTGTTTGATTTATACCATTTGAAAGAGGTTGCTGAGGCTTTAACTCAAATCTGCCAGCACATTAAATACAGATGCTAGGCAGCATAAGACTCTGCAAAATAGTTAGAAAGTATTAGCTAACATAGGCTATTACCTTAAATCTTTACCTCCAGGGGTTCTTGGAGGGTAAAAGAATTTTACCTCTCAACGGAAGTGGCAAAACCAAGATTAGATTGTCCAAGAGAGGGAAACAGAAACTACAAAATCTTTTCTCAGCCATACCAGACCCAGTGGTTCTCTTGCCTGTAACTGAACTCCACTATTAAGCATGTGGTTGAATAAACATCAGCCAAACTTGAGCATGTTATGATTATTTGGGGATTTCTCGTTAATGACTATTGTGCAGACCACCCAGCTGCATAGACAAAGTGTGTAGATCTGAAAATATCCCTATGTATATTGAAATTGCAGTCATTAGGACCACAACAGAATACCATTTCCCTAGCACTGGCTACACACCCAGTGAGTTCCTCATTCCCCTGGTAAGGAGAATGGCTTTCAATTAATTCCTCAAAAAGGGAAAAAAATAAGAAAATAAAGAAGCAGCTGCAGTGGGCACATGGCATAAGCAGTTTGCTAAGGCACTGCAGTGCAGTGTCATGCAGGCTGTTAAAGGAAATCTGGTACTCCGGTGATAATGTGTATATTCATTCAGTATAAATGACTAAGTTCAAAAAAACGTACAATGAATCATGGTTGCAAGGCCAGACTTGCTTTGATTAACTACACAAGTATAATGAAATCCAACAGAGCAATCACTGAAACATTTAGCTCCAAATGTAAATCTTCTTGAACTCTGAAAAAAACATGTTAGGCAATGAGTGAGGGTATAGAATACAGCTATATTTCACATAATGAAAGTGGAAGCAGTTGGAAAGAAAAGGGAATGTTAAGAAGGTTTTTATGCTATGTTTGGCAAGAATGAGTAATTCTGAATATGCCAGTCATGATAATCCAACAAATTTGTATTCTAAAGGTCAATAGAAGCATTTTCTACAGTGGTACAATAGTTATGCCAAATACAAAATAAACATTTGTAAGACATTTTCAAGTATTAATATGTGTCTTGGGGAATTAATCTCAAGTTTAAATTAAGGGCATATATTCAGCAATGTAACAGAATTTTATTTAAAATTTACTGATAAAACCCATGGCACTTTCATTTCAGCAAGACTGTAATGTTGAATTCCCATATCTCAGGCTTGTCTTAGCTGTAGAGCTGAAAGGTGTCTTTTCTTACCAAGAGGTAGAATGTGTTCTGTCTTTGGACGAGCATGATGATTTCTTCATATGGTTACTGGTCATGCATCTGGACACTAAGGTGTATATAATTTTTCCAAGGAAGCTTATCTGCCAAGTGGCATTAATGCCAATAAAAGATAACCTACACCAGTGGGAAACCTAGACCTGTGGAATTTTTCTCAATAGACAACAGATTTTCCATATGTCATAATTTCCCTGCTGTTCTTTCCCTTTTGCCTGTGCAGTTGATCACAGTCTGAGACAACAGTTTTTTCAGGGATCACTAGAATTTCTGTGAGCATAAAATGCAGAACATGGGCAAATGGAACAATACAACCAGAAGGAAGATCTTTTCCTTCTGCTGTTGTTTGCCCAGAGAATTTAATGGGAAGATGCCAGAGAGCAAAAATTTTGGTGAAGAACTCTGCTGTCACTGTGAGAGATACTAAGGTTGAAGGCGGCAGTGCTGGTTGTTGGGAGACTATCCTCCAGGCTGCATATGGCCAGGGCTAGGGAATCCCTGGAGGACATATCACAGAAACACAGCACTGGGGAAGCACCTTAGTGATTTTCTGCTACTTTTTCCTGCATTAAGAGAGGGAGAGAGTTCCTCTCTTCTTCTCTTCCAGCCTTTCTACCACCAAGTTAAAATATTGGGCTTGCCATGGAATGAATGTGCTCTATTACATACATGTTCCATATAGACTACAGATTATCTCATATAAAGAGATTTGATGTTACGGCTATATGCATGGTCAGATTTGGTGAGAGTGGATTCAACTTCCTCCAAGTCAGTGAAGCTCTGCCCACATACACTGGATCTAAATAGAACCTACTGCATTCAGCACCCAAGTATTCAAATTAATGTTGAGCTTGGTAGACTGAAAGTGCTTACATAAAGCAGTCACACAGAACATTACAACAGTCACTGTAAATTCCATATAGTGAACGTTGCAACAGTCACTGTAAATTCCATATGGTAAACCTTGGTGTTCCAGACTACTTTTGTACAATATTACAGCGCTTGCTATAAAACAGGACTCATAACCTACAGATTTCTTCAAAATTATTCTGTTCAAAGAAGTGAAAGACTGAACAAAAATATTCTTTCTCCAACAGAATACTGCATTTCATGCAACAAGCCATAGCTCTCACAGCTGTTGTGAAGACTTCACAGTATTAATTTGGAGGTGTATGTGCATATTTAACTTGTAAGATTCAATAGCCTTTGTCATGGCGCAAAGGCTTTAATATAACATCAACAGGAGGCCTCACAAGGTGAGTAGAGCGAGAGTTGGGACAGAGTGAAAATTTCTTAATCACTTTTCAGTGATTAGGAAGTGATGAGACTCTACTGGAAAGGAAGGACGATTGTTTTGGATTATTGTTTTCCTAACACTAAATCATCTTTTTACGATGAAATACCATAATCAACTCAAGGGACAAAAATAAAATGTTTTAACTTGTTTGGAAATCACAGTCAACCTCCAAGCTGCAGTGTCCATAGACAGACACTGAAATCCATGTTCCAACACCAACATAAATATCCTGATCAAAGTTACTCATTCACTCTTGCCATCAATTTCTTTAAAAGCACAGACTAGTAAATGGAAAACATACTGCTTA
This sequence comes from Illadopsis cleaveri, assembly GCA_013399915.1. Lineage (NCBI taxonomy): Eukaryota > Metazoa > Chordata > Aves > Passeriformes > Timaliidae > Illadopsis > Illadopsis cleaveri. The sequence goes on along the minus strand of VXBB01013930.1, from coordinate 68,337 downwards.
CTCTCCTAAAATGTTTTCTACTGTGACTGTAAATTTCTCATTTGGTCTTTCTTCTTACCAATTATCCTAATCAATAGGGAGCTTGAGACTGAAAAGAACTAAACAACTCTTCTCCCAAACCTCTGCAGACAGAGTTGTACATCTTCACAAATAGGCAGAAAAATGAACTTACTTTGAAAGTCTCTTTTCCTTAGAAAATTTTGTAAAATGGCACTGGCTACAAAATTATCTGCATCAATATGCTAATTTCAGTACCATCACTGAATGCTGAATATTAGAAAAATTAAATACAATTTTGTCTGTTGCACACTTTGAAGGACAGATATTCTATATCACATGGAATTTTAAGAAGGCTATGCAAAGTTTCCTTGACCACCAAATGTCCTCTGACTTATGGGAGTGCTGTGTGCATGTGTTACTTTCCCATGAGCAGGAAAACAGTGGGAGAAGATTATCAGGACTGGGAAAATAAGACAATCAAGGAATTCTTATACAGACTGAGTGACAGGCACCTCTGCTCAATGAAATGTTTAAGCATGTGTATAAGTAAGAGAATAAAGCATGGAGGTAAGTGCTTTGCATGGTTTGTAAATACAAGGAGGGTAGGAAGACATGGTTCCTTTTGTTTCACTCAAATGTTTCTTGGGGCATGTGGATGTTGCTTATTAGAAATGAAGCAAACCAACTAGACCAGACTGTTTTAAGAACTTGATTAGTCTGTCTCTAAACTCTAATTTTTATAAATGGTAGTACGTGGTGGAATTGAGCTGCCTAGATCCTGACCATGGGGTTGAGTCGGAACGTACATCACGTACTTTCTGCCAGCGAGGGAGGCTGGGACCACGCCAAGGTAGTCTGCCCAGCCCCTCCTGAAGTATTGTGTCCTGCAGAGACCTCTGCTGGCAGAGCTCAGGATGTCACGCTGGGCTCCTGTCCTTGGCCACCGTGGGCCTCTAGACTCAACTCTTCTNTTTTTTTTTTTTTGAGGGGGGAGATGTTGACCCGTTTTTCCCAGCTCTCTTATGGAGCTATTTGTACAAAATCACAATGGTTGCTTTATTTCTGATGGTAGTTGGTGTTAACGGACAACTATAGATTGAAAGCTTCCATAAATCAATCGTATGCTGCCCTGTCAGGTAGATAGGTAGATTATGCCTGATACATTTTTTGGCATGTACCCCAACCAATGAAGACTGAAAATGTATCAATATTTGAAAATTTTAAAAATACATTAGGAAGTTTAGATCAGAGGATTGCAACATTATTGAGGTAGAGCACAGTTGAATTAGTGCTTTCCAATTTTATATTGACAGCAGATTAAAGCAGTGGGGAAAAAATGTCCCAGCAGAATAAAATATCTGTGATAAAACTTCAAGAGCCCCAATGGTGGAATAACCTTACATCAGGCACCAATTTATGGGGTAAATTTTAGAATACATATTAGGGGGGAAAAAAATCAGCCTGAGAGATTTAAATAAGTAACACTGTCTTCTGCCAGTAATACTGCTCTATATCCCACAGTTCCCATGAGTGATTATGCCAATATCTGTGGCACTGGGATTGGTCACCTATTAATGAGGAGAGGAAAACCTTCACATATCTTCTGTGAAGAATCATGAACTGGGGAACTAAATGCAGGCAAACAGATCCAATAGCTTTATTTTTACAGCAGAGTGACATAAGCAAATATAAATCCCAATAGTGTTATTATAATGCCTGCTAAGCTAATTGAGAACGTATTCATTTGCTTCAACTAAATAAATTAGTTACAATTATATGACCCCAAGGTCATCTCCTTTAGGAGATGTCTAGCACTTGAATTAACTATTCAACTCTTCACTGTAAGTGGCCTCAGCCAATCAATGCCAAATAAATAGTGCTGAAATATGCATTTAATTATCCTAACACTTTAGGTTCTAAACCCTTTTCTTTGCCAGTGGTATTTTTGTTTGCTAATTTATTCTGGAAGGGTGAGAATTTTTTGAGTCTAGTCCGAGCATCATCTTTGTAAACACTGATCCCAAAAGAGATTACAGCCAACCATCTCAGATAGAACTGGTTACAGAGATTCCTTTGATATGGTGGGGCAATTTTTTTTTATTCCTAATTCTTTATATTGTTGGTTGCAAGAAGAAAACACAGATAATTTTTATGATGTTTCAAAATCATGAGCGTCCAAAGTGTTTGCCAGGTTAACTAAGGACAAAATGCCTCTTCTAAATGAAGAATCCGTATTTTGCCAAACTCAGAGTTACTACAGATGAATTAAAACTGAAATTTAAAATGTCAGTTACTTCACTACAGTTTTATTTTTGAAATTATATGGTACAATTTACACATCAACTAAATCCTGCTACAAAAAACCATTAAAATATAAGTTCTTCTGAAAGCTAAAATCTGCTTTCCATCCTCCTGACTTGCTAAAACTGATTCTAATGAATCTTGGGTTTGTAAAGCCTAGGCCCATGCCTATAAACCCAATTTAAGCCCCTTACATAAGTACTGTGTTGGAATCCTCTACTGGAGCACATCGTCCCTCAAGGAACTCACAGTAAGTTGTTATTTAGGCTTCTCACATTATGTATTAGTCCCTAGAAATAAGAAAGCTCCTGGCCATTCTTCTGTAAACTGGAGTAGAATTAGTTGCCATTTATTTGGACTACCGTAAATAAGAGCTCAGCTTGGTCCTGCGTATAGAATGGTCCCTGCATAACTGAAAATGACTTGTCTTTTATTCTTGTACCCTTTCCTGGATTTCACATGGTTTATCATGTAAATAAACAAACATATCCAACTACAGTATAAAAAAGATTCTAATTTTGCAATTACTTGTAATATAACTTTAATTAATATTAATTGTTTTAAAGAGAAGAATACATGCGATGACATCCTGCAGACTAGTAGACTTCATATCTTCAGAAAAAACCGTTTCATTAATTTTTAAACAAGAGGCATTCATTATTATGCTTTTTGTGGCAAGACTGACTTTTTTGTAAATGATTATCATAATTATGCCCCTCATAATGAACACTGCTATTACTAAACAGTACAATTTATATAATGTCTCCACTCTAGGAGACTTTGCTTTTTTATTGAGGAGAAAAGGCAGATAATGGCAGAGATTATAGTTTAATACCATTTTTTTTAAGGATATTGCAAAAAAAATATGTAGACTATATTAATCTTTAAGCAAAATTTAATCAGACTGTGATTAAAAAAAGAAACTGAAAAAGAACTGAATTATTTGTCCTGACTCTAATGCAATGTTGATGTTTCTTCTAGTTCCAGAGAAATGTACAAATTAAGTTATACGCAAGTGATATTTTTACACAATGTAAAACATTTCTGTGTCATTCATGTACTTAATTTAAGCCTGGCAGAACTATGTATAGATAAGAATTACTTGAAACTGCTACTAGCTAAACAAGGAATGACTTCACAATTACTTCTAGCTCTAGGAAGACTTTTATTCAACTGCAAATACAAACTACTTGCAGCTTTGTCTGGAGATCTTTCAAGATGGCCTGGTCTTGAAGTCAACACAAAATTGTTATGAAAGAAAAGGATTTCATCTACATTTGTTCTTGTTTTTCCAAGCAGAGGAAAAGACTAACATAACATAGGTGACCACTTCCAGAACTAGCATTCTAAACATCAACACAAGATCATGCAAAAAGGCACCTAGAGAATACTTATGATTCGCCTATAGTATTTTCTGAATATTTCCAGCTGAGTTCAGAAGTGCTTCATGAAACAAAAAGAGGGAAATTTTGCTGAGTTTAAATACTGTTCGGCTAATGGCAGCTCCTAGGGAAATGCTGATTTAGCCACAGTTCACACATGGCACATTCTCTTGCTGTTTCCCTGATTAAATATGTGACTGCATATTCCTATTTGTGTTGTAAAATGGTTTGCAAAATTGCACAAATTCAGTTCAGTTTTTTGGTAGTGCCTAAATGACTTTGCAACAAAAGTATTGCAAGGAATCTATCCTTCTAAGTTATATTAAGGGTAATTATTTATGAAATCCCACTGAAATCATTTGTACTGCAGCTCTATAATTTTTTTCTGACCACAATTTTAGTGAAAAGTAACATTATTAGAAGAACAAAGCAGTGTGATTTTGAGAGAACCTTCTAGAACATGGATTTGATTCAATGTGGCATTTTAAAGTTATACCCCAGGCTTATTGAGGTTTTGGTCAAGCTGTGCAGGTCAGATTGTGTTTTGTAGCATCAGGAAGTCAGATAGGGCAGAGGAGAGGGCTTTCCATCATTTGCAGTCTAAACATATGCTTTATGATGACATTAGACAGAAATTTCAGTCCTTAAAAAACTGGAGGTGGATGGATATTTTCTATCTAACTGGACCTTTGCAGGTATTTGTAAACAGGCGCAATAAATATCTGTAGGAAAAAAATAAAACAGTAATTGCCATGGAAGGAAAAGATATTGTTTGGTTTTGAATGAGAAAAATTAAAACAGAATGTTGTTTCAGGCCAGCTCAGCCCAAATCAAAAAGTCATGATCTGACAAACTGAAAAGAAGCTTTTCATTTCACATCAGGTTGACATTAATCAACAGCTGTCTGAAGTGCTGTTACGTGCCATGAGATTTGTAGTTCTTTGTGCTGGGGACCTGAAAGCATGTTTCAGCTGTCAAATCCAAGAACATGTCCTAGCCCTGTGCTAATAAACCTTGTGTGTACATCATCCACATCCCACTTTTTTCCCTTCTTCTTTGCTGAGCTTTCCCGAGGAAGGAAATTGAGCTCGCAAAGAGAAACTAAGACACATAAGCATCAGTCCTCTTGTCTTGCCAGCTGGGGGAACAGGACTGCAGACCTTTCCATGGAGAAAATATGCTCTTTGGGCAGAGCCTATTGATGAACCTTGCCAGATGAACCCTGCTTTGCTTTGCTCTCTCTTCATTAAAGAAGATCTCTCTGGGAAACAGTTTTACATTCAGCATACCAGAATATGACCTATTGTCTATAAAGGATTGTATTCTGATGTTCATTCTTTAACCTGTAAATAACTTCGAAGAAGTTTGTCAGACTGTTGTGGGACAGGAGGTAAATGAATTGTGTAATGATGGAAGAAGAGGCTTCCCCATCTCCTGATCTACCTCAGTGATGTGGTTTGCGTGTTAACTGCTGAATTCATAATACATCTTAGCTATAACTAAAATAATTTTGAAGCCAAATTCCTAATTAAAAGGGTACTTTCCTACAACTAAAGAATAGTTACTGCTACAAGATTTTTGGGCATAGGAAGAAAAATCATAAAGACCAGCTCTAAAAAGAGATGGACTAACACTGCTGGCCACAAATTTTTGTGAAAGAAACCTATGTTTCCATAAACTTGCACAGACAGCTAAAGTGAAAGATTCTTCTTGAAAAATATTTTCTGAAGTGTTTTACGTTTTGTACAACAGGCACAGTTTTACAGTGAGTCGAAGGAGACTATAGATCTGCCGCTGTTAGCCCTAGTTATGGAGCATGCACACCAACTTACTTGAAAGAAAATGAACATGCAGCCTGATAGCCCCAACCTGCTTGTGGCTGCATTTCTGGGCATGTTTCCTGATCAACCTTGATGCAACTGAACACATCTTTCTTACCTCTTGTGAGCATATTTGGCAAAATAAATTAAACATCTTTTAATATCACCGAGGCACATCCAAAATACATTATTCTGTGTATTATAAAATTGTGAGAGTGCATGACAGTATTTTAGGAAAAAAAAAAAAATCAGCGTGCATTATATATCATACTGAAAACTGGCTGCTTCTTACCAATGAAATATGAGCACACTTTGCAGTAGCTGTCCTTTGCTAGGATTTAAAACCAGGCAGAGTTACAGCCCAGACAGGCTGCAGACTATTTCCTTCCAGATAGGAAACAAACCTGTGCCACAAAGGGTCGATCCCTTGCTGGGGGTGGTAGTGTTCATGCAGGCAGTTTAGCTGTAAGTATGGGTCAAAAACACAGCAGATGCAGGCAGGAAAGCTTTGTCTTCGCGCTGTATATCTTTGAATCAAGTCATGTATCTGTGTGCTGAAGCATGGTTTTCACAGGAAAGTAGTATACCTTAAGGAGTCCTCTTATTCCTCTGTAAACTAGGAAGCAGTGAGTGAAAAAGAGCACCCCTGGAGTTACCTTTTACCAGGGGATGGGTCAGGAGAGTTGACAGAGAGTTCCTACATCATCAGGTCTAGCTGGGCCAAGGCTGCATGAGAGATATGCTTGGTGTCTAGGGCTCACTACAAACAGAGGACAAACAATAAAACATAGTGTGATTACTATCTGCACTGCCCCTTTTCAGGGCTGATGGCAAAGCCATGTTTTTTCACTTTGGGTTCTGTAGCACTGTGAATGCTGCTTCTGCATAATCATTCCACTGAAGAAACTGAAGGTAGTTCACTTGGAAAGGCAGAGAGCACAATAGAAATGAGTTGCTGTAATGAGGCAAAAAAAGAAACTTCTGGCAATGTTTTTGCAATGGGAGGATGGGAGTCTTTGTAATTTGCAGAACATGTTGTTCTGGAGGCCATTCAGGTGGAAAAAAATATTTAAAAATTCATCTCCATTAATTAAAAGCTAAATAAAAAGCTTAGACAGACATGGAAACAGCAAAAGAATACGTTCCTTGTATTCAACCAGAAGTTCTCAGCAACTTTTCTTACATTGCTGAGAATGATTGTCACATTAGCACAGCTCAAGTGAACCAGTTTGAAAAACATTTTTTTCACTATGAGGGTGGTAAGAAACTGGAGTGGCTTGTCTGCAGAAGCTGTGGACTTTTTATCCCTGGGATTGTTCCAGGCCAAGCTGGATGGTGCTCTAAGCAACCCGGTGTAGTGGAAGATGTCCTGGTTCATGTCAGGAGGGTTGAAAAGAGAAGATCTTCATGGTCCCTTCCAACCCAAAGCATTCTGGGATTAAATGATTCTGTGAAATAAAAGACAAGAAAAACCATTCTTCTACAGTCTCTTACAGACAGTAATCTCAAGAACAATATTAAAAACACACTTGTTGATGTCTTGTAAAACAGAACACATATACTTGCAACACTCTTTCTCGGTGTTTATAGAGTAAAACTTCTAGTGTCAAACACCTTTTGCTGTATTTTTTCTCATGAGATTTCATCCATTCACTCTTCAGCATTAGCTCTGAGGAAAGGTAGCCATTTCTGAAATTGTAGTGTTTGGGGGAATACAGAAGATGTTTCCTTGGTCATGGCTAAAAAGTGGTTGTTTACTTGCATGGTAAACTGAGGCAGTTGGGGGAAAACCAATAACACAAATATCACCTACCACTGTTCTGCTATCCTGGTATGAATATATTGTACTAACTCAAAAAACCTGGCTGAAGCAATTCCAACCAACACTTGCTTGAAGATCAATATAGAAATATCACAGAATTATGTTCTACATACAGAATACAAAGATAAACGGAGGCATCCCAAAATGAATGCAAACACTGGTGGCCAACAGGCTGAATATACTGTTTGTTATAGCATATGATCTGGCTTGAATGACATTATTTTGGAAAAACTTCACAGGCTCAATTGCATTTTACAGTTGAAAATATTGACATTGTTGTGACAGCCCATGCTGAACAGAACAACAAATTGGTATTAGGAAGCAGAGAGCTCTAGTAGAGAATGCCAAATTTAATGTTTAAACTACTTTTGTATGGAGGAAATACAACATTCTCACTTCATACAAATTGATAAGCAAGGTTTTGCTTTGTGGTACTAATGATGAGGATGAAAACTCAATTCCAAACTGTCTAAGATTGTGTAAAAAGATTCCCTTGAAATAGCTCCAAACAATTAATTCCAGGCTTAGAACATACTGATAAAAACTTACTGTCCTCCTTACCTCCTACTCTTTCTCATTCTTACCCTCAAATCTTTTCACTAAACTTTGTTTGAGGACACCAACCCAGCCTCAAATATTATGAAGCACTTTATTAGTAAAATAGCTTTTCATAGGAAAAATGTCCAATACTCACAGAAAGGTTTATCAAAAAGTGCAGTGGTTTCAGATGTACTTTCTACCAAAAGCATTGCTCAGGTTTGATAAAGAATTTCTGATAAAAAAGCAGGGAGCAAGCCATGAATTAATATACTTAATATACAAGTCAAACACAAAACCAGTTTAGAGTTATACCAAGAGTTAGCCTAAGACTTCTGGATATCATCTTTGTCTTGTATTCATATGGTAACACAGGATATATTTTTTGGCCTAATAATAGGGAAAACTGGGAGATGAGTATAAACACAAGGTATGTGTGTTCAAAAAATCCTTCCCAACTTTGGGATACTTCTAGAAGTAAACAGATCACTGTCAAAAATGCTAGTTTTACACCAATAAGGAATAGAAGATACTGCTACTGTAACAGTAAGATGCACAGCAGGGAAATTTGTTTCTAGTCTTGTTTATTTGCAATTTTTTCTGTAGACCGTGAGCCTCCCATTTTCTTAGACACTGAGATTTATCCCTTAGCTACAACATGTGGAGGGGGTTTCTGAAGATATCAGAGGTGAATATCACTAAACAGAAAGATGATAAACACTTTAAAACTAATAGCAAAAGAAGAGCCTAGAAACTTCTAGTAGACAAGCCAAAAGCCACACCACCTGACAAAAACCATTAGAAAATCTAACCTTTTACATCACTAAAAAAAACCCCCTGATATGGGTTTATTTTTTCCCCTTTGTTTCTGATGATAAGGTGCGAAATGACAAATCATCAAAATTTACTTTGAATTCTCTACAATACAGAAAGAGGCATGGTAGATTTGAAAACCAATGTATTCCAAACAACGGGCTTTCATTTAAAATAATCTCTGTTTCTACGCAAGAAACAAAGTGCACTTTGTTGAATAGCAGGATTGTTATCTTTTGCCAAGTTGAATGTCCTTCACATAGAGGCTACCTATTTAAGCTGTGGTATCAGAAGACCGGCTAATAACAACGGCTAATATACAAAGACAAGATGAGAACCTAGCATATGACTTTCCGGCTGAGTAAAGGGATTGTTTTGAGAAATGAGAATTGCTGCTAGGCCCAATGCCTCACTGATGCAGGATGTCAAGCAGTGTTCTCCCAGAGAGTCTCCAGTTGTTCAAAGCGGAGCAAATGCCAGAAGAAATGGCCAGTGAGAAACACGTAGGAAATTACATTGGTGTAAGGCTTGCTGTGAAACAAGCTACCTGCTTCTCTATCTTTTAATCTCTAAATGTTCACCGCTGACTTCTCAGTGATCTTTGTTTTTGTCCGGCCCAAAGGTCATTGCAGAGCCTTTCCCTGTCAATTCCCTGTATTTTTCCTCTGCCCTTTACTTTTCTTTCCTCACTCCGACTTTCCTTCCTCAAACTCATTATTATGCTAACTGTAAGGGAAGGAGAAGGACTGACCATTCCCATATTGGTGCTCTTCATTTGCCTTGAATGAAGTTTGGTCACCAATAGTTCCAGGAAAACTCTCTGCCCAAGAAGTGCAGGCTATGCATAAAGAAAGGGTAAAGATACTCTGAAAAGCACAAGAAAAAGAACATCTTATCCTCTGACTTCTTACTTTCACCATTTTGTGCTTTTTCTCGAATCTTTTTTCAATTAGGCACATATGTGTTAAGTGTATGTTATATATTTTTAGCTATGGGAAATGGGGGCTAAGCAGTGTGGGAGTTGGCCAAGCTGAAGGAACTATAAACCTAAAGCCGTAGGAAATTCCTTTCTAGTTGTGGTGAGAAGTAAAGGTTCATGGGAGTTTGTATGTTAATGCAATTATTCCAAATAAGGTCATGTTTTTATGATTGGTCAGTTATGTCTTACAAATATGGTCGTGTTCCCAGTTTGCGTTTCTGATTGGACCCTTACACTCGGACCTACCTAAAATATTGATATATTTTTCCGTTTCCCGAGTTCTTCAGTGTTGATCCTATACCTCAAGCAGCTTCCCCTAGTTTGTTATTTGGCCATTAAAGTTCTTCTGTTCCAGACAACCTGACTATCCCGTTCCTCTATTTTGCCACACACATTCCCAGCTGGACCAATCTCAAAGTTACACACACCACCATGACAAGTGGCATCCGAACAGGGACACTCACATTGAGGAACCTGTCAGGATCGGTTCGGCTGGGATTGCCAGCCGGCAGGACTTTCCTCTCCACAGTGGACTGTCAAGTCGTCAGGCCTGATGTATGACTTGACAAGTTTCCTGTGACCCTTGGAGTTAGACCAGTCAACCGAGTGGGCAGCCTTCGGAGGAGAGACCAACTGACCCTGCAAGAGGCAGGTAAGTGGAGAGGGGATAGTTTAACCCATCACCCTATCTTAACGGGGAGTGGGGCATATCCTACTCCATCCAAGTTGTGCTTGTTGCACAATGGGCGCTAAACTATCGCTGATAGAGAGGAACGTATATGAATGTTTAAATTTTATGTTGACAGTCCATGGAAAGAAGGTTGGCAAAAAAGAACTTAAAAACATCATGAAATGGGTTTGCACCAACATCCCAGATGCTTCAGAATATAATATTCTTTCTAAGGTGCTATGGGACTCAGTGAGGGTTAAGTTATGTGACTTAACTACTAAGAAAGATTCAGCAGCACCCCAAATGCTCCCCATCTTTCAAGCTATTCTTGAGACTTTGAAAGTCGAAGAAAAGTGCTGTGGCCCCAAATCCAATACCACTTTCCACATGGGACAGTCACTAATCCTGATAACCCTGGGAGTGGGACAAGGGAAGGATCCCATGCTACGCGGATGAGCCATCATCCTCCTCCTTCTTGCCCCTCGGATTGCTCTGGAGGGAGGTATGGGGTCAACAATGCCATTGTGCGCAGAAGAAGTGATTTGCCCCGTTACTACACCACCTGTGTCCACCTCCACCTCCTCCACCTAGGGTCCCAGATGGAAAAGGCCATGCCATCTTGGATCTTTCCCACTCTGTCCCACCTGTTCCCACGTGTTCCCCTCGTCCCTCCATCTCCAACATGCCATCAACTAACCACCATCTTGTCACCAACTGCCATTTTGTGACATCTCTTACTAACCCCCATCTTGTCTCCACTCAAACTGCCACTCTACCCCAAGGTTCCACCCCTTCCGTCCCCAGCTACATGCCTTCTACATCAGACCACACCCCTTCTGGGGAAACTGGAACCCACCTCACCAGGGTTCCAGAAGCTCCATCCCTCAACATGGTGGTGCCCATGCAGGCCACGTCGAGGCCTAGACAGGAGACTGAGCACCATTACCATTGTTCCACCATCAGTAAAGCTAAATTAGTGCTTGTGTCCGGTTACTCATCTTCCTCCTCCTCCTCTGAAGAAGAAGATCTCAATGTTCTTGGATCTAGTGACACTGAAGACCAATGGTAGGTTGGGGGCAGGTCCAGAGATCAGTGGTAAAGGAGGAGGACTGGGACATGGTGTCCAAGTTTATTGTTGCTCAGGTGTGGTATAGAAGGAGAGGTGAAAATACTAGATGGGAGCCGATATTATATGGGGAAATTAAAGAGCTATTTGATTGCTAAAGATTATGGGAGAGGTTCGCCTTATTTTGACAGTATAGTCAGGGCTACCTTCATCACTCATGTGTTGACCTGTCATGACTTAAAACACATAATGACTGTACTGCTATCCCCAACAGAATACACCCTGTGGGAAGCTGGGCGGAGGAGATTGTTGAATCAAATTTTAACTGGTTATTCTGGGGACCAGACACAGCACTGACAATGGACCATCTTGCGGGTGAAGGGGCTCAGAGTCAGCCAGATGGTCAAGCAGCGAACCTCCCTAGGCTGGTACTTGATATTAAAACTGCATCAAGAGAAGTGCTAGTACAAATACCGGATGGTAATACACCAAATCTTGATTTTGTAGGTGACAAGGGCCTAGCAAACCCTATATGAAATTTATTGACTGCCTTAAGCAGGCCACCAAAAGGCAAATCATAGGGGAGAAGACTAAGGATGAGTTGGTGAAAAAATTAGGGGTGTCGAATGCAAACCCCAAATGCAAGAAAGTGTTACGTACCCTACCACCTGACCCTGAGCCAACCCTGATACAAATGATTGAGGCCTGTAACTGCCTCAGAATGCCAGAACATTCAACCATCCTGCAAGCTCAGACTGTGGGCCAAGAAGTGGCAGAGATATGTAAATCATACCCAAGGGACCGCAACAACAAGGTCTGGGTCCACGCTACCATTGTGGGGGACAGGGACCCTTTAGAAAAGACTGCCCCCAGCTAGGAGTGAGGCACATCCCTAGGACCTGTGGATGCAGAAAAACTACCAGCAGACTAACAAGCCTTATTTCAAGCAGGAAAGCTACAGTGGGCCTCAGTTGGGAAACTCCTGATGGAGCATGGAATGGCCCTGCGGTATGACACAAATGCCTCAGCCAACCATGCCCATAATCACCAAAGGCCAAGTGGTCCAGAGCTTCAGCACACCATCTCGAAGCTCCCAGCAACCATGTTCCCAGGTACTGTGCTGGAGCTGGCAAGCTCCAAGCCAGTAATGTTAACAGACTTCTCCACTTACACAATATCTGTAGGTCAATTTGAGCCCAAAGAGCAGCCTCATGAGTTGCTTATTTTGGGGAGCTGCAGGACAAACACTGAAGGGTTTTTCGTGCTTCCCTCAGTCTTGTCAATAACATCCTGCCAAGAGATTACAGTGCTGGCGATGTGCACAGATCCACCATGCTTTATTCCCAAAGGACTGGTGATTGCGAAAGTAATCCTTCTTGCAGACTGGACTGACTCTCTAATAATGTGGACAGAAGTGATTGGCAGGAATCAACCACAAGTGACATCCACCTTAAAGCTTAATATGCAAAAGGTTGTCATCACAGGACTTATGGACACTGGCACAAACATCACAGTCATCTCTCACTCTGAGTGGCCTCCCAACTGGACTCTCTCATCCACCTCTGGAGTATTGACAATAATTGGAGGTAACAGCAACAGCCTCAGGAGTGCCCAGATAATCAAGATTAAAGGACCAGAAGATCGAGTCGCTACCACAAGACCTTTTGTGGTAAGAACTCCAATAGTTCTATGGAAAAGGGACATACTATCCCAATGGGAGTTATGCCTAGAGACACATTTTTAGTTGGGGCCATTGAACAGCATGACACTTGAGTTATCCTGGAAAACAAACAAGCCCATATGAGTATATCAATGGCCCCTGTCTGAGAAAAAATTGTCATGGTGGAGTCTCTAGTACAAAAACAACTAGAAAAAGGACATATTGTTCCAACTGAAAGTCCTTTGTCATCCTAAAATGAGAGAACAATAAGTGGCGACTCCTCCATGACCTAAGGAGAATCAATAAGGTCATAGAGGACATGAGTGCCCTACAACCAGGCCTTCCATCACCTGTGATGATTCCCAGAGACTGGGAATTGACTGATCGATCTGAAAGACTGTTTTTTCAATATACCTTTACATCCTGACAATGCTCCGCAATTCAATTGATGGATTCCAGCCATCAACCGTCAGGCTTCCTTACGGCGGTACCACTGGACGGTACTACCACAGGGAATGAAAAACAGTCCCACCAGCTGTCAGTGGTACATGGCCAAGGTATTAAGTCCGATCAAAGAGAAACATACACAGATAACCATCTATCATTATGTGGATGACATACTCCTTGCAGCTGAAAATGATCTGTTTCTAAATAAGGCCCTGACAGCCACCACTGCAGCTATCCAAATAGCCGGTCTTACCAGTGCTGAGGAGAAGATTCAAAAAGTGCCTCCATGGAGATATTTAGGACTCCAAATTTTCTCTCAGACAATACAACCTCAACCACTGCAGTTAAAAGACAATCCACAGATGCTTCACAACCTGCAGAAATTGCTGGGTACCATCAATTGGGTCAGACCCTTACTAGGGATTACCAATGAAGATTTAGCCCCTTTGTTAGCTTTATTGAGAGGAGACTCGACACTAAATTCACCTAGGCAGCTAACCACGGAGGCTAAAGAAGCCTTAGAGAAAGTGTCTACAGCCATCCAAGCTCACCAAGCTGATAGAATGGATCCAGTGTTACCCTTTCTGTTGGCAGTTTTGGGAAAGGGACCCCAACCCTATGCTTTGATTTTCCAGTGGGATTTTAAGTTACCTGACCCTTTGTTAATCTTAGAATGGATTTTTTTACCCCATCAGCCGCAGAAAACCATCATTACCCAACCAGAAATGATAGCTCAGCTCATCATGGCAGCCTGATCCTGCCTAACTTCCCTTTCAGGAAAAGATTTTTCTACTATATTCTTCTTCTACTATTTTTCTTCTATATTCTTGCCCCTAACCATTATGAATTTAGATTGGCTACTCTGACAATCCGAACCCCTACAAATTGCCCTTGAAAATTACTCAGGTCAAACCCTGAATACCCTAAACATAAGTTATTGCATTCTAATTTTAATTTAATTCCCAAACCATTGATTAGTGACGTGCCTTTAGATACACTCACTGTCTTCACCAAAGGATCAGGCAAATCCCACAAATCAGTTATAGCCTGGCAGGATCCCATAACACATGATTGGAAATCAGATGTTGAAATAGTGGAGGGTTTTCCCCAAGTAGTTGAGTTAGCAGCTGTTGTTAGAGCGCTTTTAAGATTTATCTGTCCTTTAAATTTAATTCAATTCTATTATGAGGTCATCCTTGTTGCAGACAGATTTATTACAAGTGGAAATATGTAGGGGAGCAAGTGGAGGACTGCATTTCGGACTAGACCAGACATGGAAAGAAATGAAAAATAATATTGTGGGAAAAAAACCTGAAAGTTTGAGAGCTAGAATAACGGCTTCATTGCTGTGGGAAGGAGGGAAAGGAAGCAGAGATAAAATTTTAGCTCTCTCCTTGACTCTTACAAACAATGTTCCTGGAGGCCAAGAAGAATAGTAGAGAATATTTTGCACTGAATAGCCTCATACACTTCTTTGCTTTTATCCCTGAAAGAATTAAAAGGTGAAAGACCAAAGGAGCATAGAATTTCTCAAGTCAGAAGGGATCCATAAAGACCAAGAATCACAGAATGGATAAGGTTGGCAGGAACCATCAGTGCAGGCATCTGGTCCAACCTTCCTGCTCAAGCAGGGTCATCCCAGAGCACATGACACAGGATTTTGTCCAGACACTTCTTGTGGATTTCCAGTGAGGGAGACTTCACAACCTCTCTAGGCAATCTGTGCACAATCATCTGCAAAGTAAAGTTCTTCCTCATGTTTTTGTGGAATTTTCCTGTGCATCAGTTTGTGTTCATTGCCTCTTGCCCTATTGGTCAGTGCCACTCAAGCAGAGGCTCCATCATCTTGACATCCTCCCTTCAGATACTTGAATACGTTGACAAGATCTTCCTCCTAGCTGTCTCAGCCTTTCCGCATAATTGAGGCTGCTGTCCTCTAATCATCTTCATAGCCCTTGACTAGGCCTGCTCCAGGAGCTCCATGTCTTTCTTGTCTTGGGGAGCGCAACCGGACACAGTTCTCCACACACAGCCTCACCAGGGCAGGACAGAGTAGAATAAAGAGGCAGGATCACCTCCCCCAACCTGGTGGCAGTGCTCTTGCTGATGCACCCCAGGACACCATTGGCCTTCTTGCCAACCAGATCACACTGATGGCTCATGGACAGCTTGTTGTGCCCCTGAAACCCCAGGTCCTTCTCCACAGAGCTGTTTTCCAGCAGATCAGATCCCAGCCTGTGCTGGTACCTGGCGTTATTCCTCCCCAGTGCAGGACCCTGCATTTGCTCTTGTCAGATTTCAGAAGCTTCCTCTCTGCCCATGTCTCCACTCAATCAAGGCCTTTCTGAAGGACTGCACTCTGGGGTATTGACCACTGCTCCCAGCTGTGTGTCATCAGGGACCTGCTGAGGTGGTATNAAAAACCCAACATGGTAGACAAAAACATCCCTTGAGGAAAATTGCAATATTATTAGAATGATAGCTTTAGTGGAAGCTACTCTCCACAATTAGTCTTACTTAATTAGATGAAAAGAATTAAAAAAATTAAAAGAGACTATGCAATATACGTGCCAGTCACCTATAAAATCGCCACATTATTATTATTATTATTATTATTATTATTATTATTATTATTATTATTATTCAGGTAGGATTGCATTTTCCACTTGGTGACATTTTAATTTTTTTTTCTCTACACTAAGTTAATATCACAGTCAAACCAATGTGCACAAAATGCACATCATGCAGGAGAAAGTTTGCACTCTTCACAAAAGAAGTTAACTATGAAGAGAATCCAATGCTCATGTTAAATTAAGGCTTCATCCACTGTGTTCAATTACTGAGTAAATATGCACTAGGTGTATGCTTTGAATACCGAAACAATTAATTGCCTCCTAAGGTGAGATCCTTCTGTGCTATTTCTTAGCATACTGTTGTTTGATTTTGTGTATTTTGCTACCTCAACTCTTTTCAAAGCATGTTATAAAAAGCTCAAAAGATTTGGTTTGTATATAGAATCTTTCAATGAAGAAATAACTTTAAGCTCTTCCGATAGATATTTCAGGAACTACTTTTCAAAAAGTCTTCCAGATAAAATACACTGAAGACACTATCCAAAACTGGAGAAAGGTCAGTGGATGAAGAAATAACTCAGGTGTTGGCAATTTTCAATGTACCAGACAAAAAATTATAAACAGCCCAATACAGTGCTAAGGAAACTCCACATGCCAAGTCATTATTCTGCAATCCAGTGAAACATAGTGCCTCAGTCAAAAGGGGATGGTAAATCTTAGATCCATATCATGATTAGATGAACCTTGCTCAGAGAACCTTTATATTTCTTTTGTGTCATTTGTGAATTGCTTTGTGGGAATTTGTACTTAGACATGTTAATTTCTCAGGTCATATAACCATTCTACCTATGGAAAGAAATCAAGCATGTATGAATGAAAGCTAAAACTCTTGTTCTTGCACAGTGAAAAAATGGTAATTTAGTAACTACAGGTTAGAGTGCTGTGGTTTTCAAGCTGTGGTACTTCCATTGTTTGCAATTCACAAAGACTGCTTTGTTAATCCTCAGAATGACACATGAAGGAAAATTAAAGAGCAGAGAGTTTCAGGTTAAGAGGAGAACCATAGTTCTGTCAGAGTAGAGGAAAAAGGGTCAATTAAGCAGAAAAACAAAACCTTATTTTAGAATATGGTGCTGAAAATAAACAAAAAGGGACAGTAGTGTATGTAAAGTGTTTATTAAATGAATATTAGACATAATTTATTAGTTTAATGTTTATTATGAAATATAGCATGACAATAGTTTGTTGAAACAAATGCTTAGTGGGACACTGTAACATTCGTAACCAATGGCAGTTTTTATGACTGATATAAACAGACAGAAACCTTCACTGAAAACTTGGTCCTTGGGTCCTGGATTTTTGGCAGTCAAATATGATGTTATCCCCTCAAACAGCAATACAAGAGAGGAATGACAAAGGGTGAAACAGCTGACAGAAGAATGTATTCCAAATATATGAGCTTTTAGGTCAAATAAATAAGGAGAAGTATTACTTCCTTTCCTCCATTCCTCATGCTTTCTTTCTCTTTCTTTCTTTATTTTTTTCTTTCTTTTTTTCTTTCTTTCTTTCTTTCTTTCTTTCTTTCTTTCTTTCTTTCTTTCTTTCTTTCTTTCTCTCTCTCTCTCTCTCTTTCTCTCTCTTTCTTTCAAGGACAGAATGAATAGGAAGGAAGGGAAAAACCCATTATGTAAGTAAACAGGGAACGAAAAGACAAAGACAGCATGAAAAATTACACTGTCTTTATATTGTCTATAGTTGTCGCTTACCATTTAGATT
>VXBB01013930.1:39540-50418 GCA_013399915.1 Illadopsis cleaveri | reverse complement strand
AAAAAAAAAAAAAAAAAGCTGGCCTCAAGATGGAAGCCAAATGGATTTAATCTGAAGACACTGAAATGTTCCAGACTCTTCTGCAAAAATGTGATCTGATTCTCCTGACTTCTCTCTTCCTAAAAGCTATGTTGGTGCAGACCTATGCTGTTGGAGCAGCTGAGTCAATATGAAACTTCTACACAGAGAATAAGGTTTGCTTTCCATTCTTATACAAGAACAAGACAGGCAGTTTTGTTATGGCAGACCTGTTTCCTGATACAATACAACAGATCCTGCTGCCTTGTTGCACACGCAGATCTATACAGCTGTCAGCAAAATTATTTAGTGAATGAATTCAACACAACATCCTCAGTTCTGTTTTCAGTTACCTTACAGAAAAAGTGTCCTTCTGAATTGCATGAGTAACTGTTAATTCATTTTCCTTATTCTACTCTTGAGATAACTTGTTAAATTAATCCTGTCTTCATTTATTTTATGGCGTCTTCATGTTTAAATGCTGACTTTGTGAACATCTGTTTCAGTCACTGTTGCAAAGCCATGGCTTTTATGGGCCTTACGTATTTTAGATAGATTTACTGTTGACCTTTGTTAAGAAGTTGAATGTTTTCATTGTTACTAACATTTATATAATGGATATTGTTGATATTGTTAGTGCTACCAGGGTACTTCCTTTAAATGAAATACTATGTCTTGGCTGATAATCCCACTAAACCATACTAAATCAGATAATTATTTTTTAATTTTTCTTGGCTTTGAAACAAAATGTATCTTTAACCTCTTTAATACTAGGCAACTATAAATTGCCACTCATTTCAAATACATCACTGGTGTAGTTTTTGAGTTTCTTTTCTTGTTTCCTGTCCCTCAGTTTCACTTAGCATCAAATAATAAAAGTCAGATAATAATGCTGCTTAAGTCACTGCTATGTGACTGCTGAGAAATCCAGCATAGTTTAAGATGAATGAGGAAATATTTTTTAATCTTTTGAAAAAAAATGCATTCTGGTTCAGAAAAGCAGCACGAATTAATTTGATTTCCAGGATGTAGAGAAACTGCCTGAATCAGAGGACGTGTCTACTACAAACATTTGCTCCATGGCATATAGGGCCTGGCATATTGACTGTGGAAACTTTAGTTTTCTCTAAAACACAAACTATTCTCACTGTCATGCATCAGCCCTTTTGTTGTAAATTTAGATTCAAATGCACAGTTTCAAAGAAACAGTATGCTACTTATAATTTTCACATTGACGCTGAACTCAACTCAGTCATCCTTAAACAAAGGATAAACTAAATGTCCAGTGAAAGTGGTGAATATTTTAAAGCCCTCAATTTATTGAACATATGGCATGAATTCTCTTTGCGTCCCACAAAAGCAATCCTAGCTTAACATATGGGCTAGTATATCCATTTGGTGGCCAGTGGAGGCTGCTCAATTTAAATCTTATCAGATGATATGGAAGAAATCCCAGCCTGGTGAATGATAGGATGCCATTTATCCAACTGCCCCTTCCTTCCTGTTTCTTTCAGTAAATCCATGGGCAGGAGCACATCACAGTGAAAAGATAAAAGAGCAAGTGAGCTCATATTACACTTTCCTATTGTTAGAGTTATTTAATATTTCTTACTATAAAATCATGTTGATAATGTCATCCAATTTGGGACTGAAGTTCTACTTTGCTGTTAAGCACCTCAATATGAAATTTTTTGGCCAGTTTAGACAAAATGTTTTGGGTCGTTCTGACATAAACGTTTTGCTTGTATTAAAAACTATTATTTTAGGAAACTCTAAAACATCAATACTTTTAGTGAGCTCCTTGGAATATAGCAGGTGGAATTGTCTGCACTGAAAACACACTTTCTAGCATCTGCAGAGAAATTTATGCAACATATCTAGTCAACATATAAGCCTTTGAAGCCTTCAAAAAATTGGTAAATGTGCACTGAGATTTTTTACCATATCAGAAGTTGAGATTTCCCAAAACCCACAGATCTTTGAGGCATTTACCATTTATTCAAGACACTCAAGGCTTTTAGCTCAGTGTGCTAGGACTAAGAAATGGAGTAAAGGAAAATAAAGATGGAGACTTCATGGAAAACTTTAGAAGCAGAGTCAGTGCTGCTAGCTGGCCAGAACAAAGCAGAAGGGGACTCAACAATACAGATAAGAGGTTTTTTGGAAAAAAAATGCAAAACAGTAGCGACTGTTTTGAAGAAAACACTGTGAGTAAAACAGTGGGTATGATGGCCTGCAACAAGGAGGAACATCCACAGGATTTGAGAGTAACCAGGCCACGAAGAAGAAAGTAACAATGATGGTTGAGTGGTACAACTGAAAATACAAGTTGGAGTGGTTGTGACAGGACTCAAAAAAGCCAGAAGGAACTGTGCCTGCCCACATTTCCTGAAGTCCACATCAGATCCAAGATACTCTCACTGCTAGCAAGTACAGCAGGTGTGATGGCTATTGCTGCTCCTTGGCTCCAGTGATACAGGTCCCGGAAGGCAATGCTTTTCATGTCTCACTTTGATACCATGTGATTTTTAGGATGGAAAGAACAGGGGAGTCAATGCTTTAGAATGCTTTTTAAAACTTCAGAAATTTTCATATAAAGTACTCACTGAAAGAATGATTGGTGGGATTATGAGCATGCAGAAGTAAAGAAATATCAATATTATTTTCAATTTTGGTCATTCAAGCATAGTTATTAAATAACTCTACATTTATTTTTACCTCATTCTCCTTCAGTATAAAGAAAAAGCTTGATTTGGGCATATTACTCCAGTTGTCAAGTAATAGAAAGGATGCTGATGGGATCTCTCTCTCATCTGTTGCAGGACTCTGGGGGTGCTTGTGGAAGGGCTAGTGGAATAGGGCTAGTGGATAGGGCTAGTGGAAGACTAAAGACAACCTAGTTCTGAAAGCCATGCTGTGTTGGTATTTGTATTTCCAAGATGTCCTGTCACTGCTGCAGCATCTTTGCTATTTCAGACAAGTTATAAACCAAAGTTTTCATAGGCAGACACTAATTGTGCATTTCTATTTTATGGGTGGCATTTTAAGACTATATTGAATAATCTGGAAAGTGCTGAGCATTCACAGCTGTAAATGAGGTCAGTGATCCAATCCTCTGGATCTACTAAATGATAGAAAATGCTAATTATGGTGAAAAAGCTAGCCATATAGTTTTAAATTAGATACCTAAAATGACTGTACATTTAATAACAAGATTCCCATTCCTCAGTTGGACATCTTAGAGTAGGATTGATAATATTTTTGAATGAGGAAGTCAGAAAGAAGCCTGGACAGTTACACCCTTTAGGCTATTTTGAAATAATTGGCATATAAGTTGTTTACCTCATGGCATAGAAATTTTTGCTCTGCATATTTCAAAAGTTAAGTTTGCAATTAAAACAAAAAAAGAAAAAGAAAAAGAAAGAAAGAGAAACATGGGCAGTGATGCCAAAAATTATGTATGAAAGGCTTTTGTCTGTAAAGCCAAAACTTGTCTAATGATATGGAATAGGTTTCTCAACTGCTTTAGATTAAGATACGTAAAACCGCAGTTTTTACCTCACTGATTATCAGTATTTAAAATAAGCAGTTGCTGCATTTGCCACGAAGTATGTGAATGTGCAGCTATAGGTAGAGAAGTGTCAGCCCTATCTCTCTAGTAAACCAAGGTTCTTTTTTTTTTTACAAAATGTTTTGACAATTTTTGATTCTCTGGGCTGAAGTCTGAGAAATGCTGAACAGTCTCTGCTATAGAAGGGCATGTAATTCCAGCCTACAATTCACTTTGTGTCCTTAATGAAATACATGACCTGGAAGAATTTTCCCTCCTTTCTAGAAATTACATTTATTTTATTTTTGAAACATACAGACTAAATGAAAACCACCCTGCCACCAAGTGTTTTTTGCAGACAGGCAAAGCAATGGAAATCTGGTAGAGCTCTACCATAATGGAGCACTTTGCTTCATCTAAATGTATTGGCACATCAAGAAGTATTCTGCCAATTAATTCTGCCTCCAAGAGGGATTTCTTTGTAGGCTACCTACAAATGTCTTCTTTTCTTCAATTAGATTTTCTGTTTCTTTGTTAGAAAAAGACAACAAATGTTTTATATCATATACATCAATCTGAAATATCTAGTCAACATACAAGCCTTTGAAAAATTGATAAATATATGAGAGATTTTTTCCATATCAGAAGTTAAGATTCCTGAAACCTACAAATGTTTTAGTTTTATAAAGTCAAAAAAAATTACTGTCAGAATGAGTTCCGTTTTACTTTTGACTAATGGCTGAGTTGCATACCTGCAATAGAGATAACACTAGAGAAAACACTGGCAGGCATTCTCATTTGCAGTGCCGAAACTGCCCATCTGACCAATACATCAATATAATGATAAAAAATTAAACTAGACCTAGTACAATATCGCCCTTATAAGATACCCACCAAAAAAAAACAACAAACCACCAAACAAAACAAACCAAACCAAACAAACAAACAAACAAATAAACACCAAAACCCAAACATAATAGCCATCTGTCTTCAATAGTTTCAGTAGATTGGGTGTTCAATACCTGAATCAAATGCCTGCATAAAGCTCTACACAGGTCAGCCCTACCTGATCACACTAGAAATAATCATCAGCATGGCTGAACAACCACGGTTTTTCAGTGATAACTTCATTATGGATTTCAGTGGGGCACAGTAATTTTCATATAGTGATTTGTCTATAAATACTCATGGTAGGGCTTTTCAACAAATTGGCTGATTTACAGAAAGCTCTTTCAAGCTTTAAGGATTAAACTTGCTGCAGCTCTTCAATAATCAAAGGTACAATTCTTTGTTATTTTTCTTCCCCTTGAACTTTGGAAATAGTAGACCATAGCCCAGCAGAGACATTTTCTCTGTGAAGTACTTAAGTGTGTTTCTGAAATTCAATAGTCATTTTCTTGGACTCATTATGCTATAGCCGGTAGTTAAATATCCAGGCATAGCTGTAGGAAAAAGAAAGTCTCCCACAGTGGAGAAAAAAAACCCTATGAAGCCTTAATACAGTTGCTTCCAGAGATGATAGAAACATAAACACAGTGTAGAAGAAAGTAAGGTTATATTCTGATATATTTACAACCCCACTTACAAGAGGAGAGGAAATTATACCCTAGAGACCAGCATACATTGCTACAGCTTTGCTCATATATTTATTTTGAACCAAGATCCAGTTTCTTCTCTTGGTGCTTCTGACTCCAAATACACGAACCCTCCAAGATATATTTAAAGTTTCTTCCATTTCAATCAGATCCATTTTAATGGATTTTAATGGCCTACTGGGGAGGGAATGGGCACAAATGTGTTGGCCATCTGAGCCAAAACTGAAAGGAAGTTTGATATAGGCTTATTATTACTGCAAATAAAATAGTATTAAAAAAATAACAAATTATTGTATTAGGTTTGCATGGCCACATTTTTGTAGCAGGGTGACTGCAGGAATAAATTCTGTGAGAAGTTGCCAGAAGCTTCTTCTGTGTCCAGCAGAACAAATGCCAGCTGGCTCCATGATGGATGTGCTGGCCAGGGCTGGGCCAATTAGAAGTGGTGGTAATGCTCTTGTGATAACAAATTTAAGAAGAAGAAAATTAGTGGGCAGTTTTAATTGTGGCCAGAGAAGAGCAGGTGAGAATATGTAAGAGGAACAACTCTGCAGACACCAAGATCAGTGGAGAAAGAGGGACACGAGATGCTACAGGGCTGAGCCAGAGCTGAGATTCCCCTGCAGCTCGTGGTGCACAGCCCATGGTGAGGCAGCTGTGTCCCTGCAGCCCTTGGAGGCCCATGGGGATGCAGAGATCCACCTGCAGCCCATGAAGGAGACCCAGGCTGGAGCAAGTGGATGCCTGAGAGGAGGCTGTGAACCCATGGAAGGTCTGTGCTGGAGCAGGCTCCTGGCAGGAACCTGCAGATCTGAGGAGAGAGGAACCCATGCTGGAGCAGGTTTTCTGGAAGGACTGCACCTCATGATCCACGTTGGAGCATTTGTAAATAACTGTTTCCCAGTGGGATGCACTCACAGTGGAAAGTTCATGGAGAACTCTCTCTTGTAGGAGGGAACCCACACTGGAAAAGGGGAAGGACTCCTCTCTCTGAGCAGTGAGAAAAACTTGATGAACTGACCATAACCTTCATTCCTCACCTCTCTGCACCAATAGGGAAAGGAGGTACAGTTGGGCAGGAGGGAGCGGGGGGAAGGTGTTTTTATGGTCTGCTTTTAGTTCTCATTATCCTGCTCTGATTTTGTTAGTAATAAAATCAACTAATATCTCTAATTCCAGCCTGTTTTGCCCATGACAGTATTTGGTGAGTGATGACCCTCTGCCCTTATCTCAGCTCATGAATCCTTCATTATATTTTCTCTCCCATCCAGTTGAGGGATAGAGCAGCTTTGGTGGACGTCTGGTGTCCAGCCAGGGTCAACTCATTACAATTACTTTCTTCATTTATTATTTTTATTATCAGAGAAATGAGTTACAGTATTTGAAAAAATACTCAGACATTAGGTGAATGAAGTTTCTGCTACTACAAAAAGTAAATATATCACTATTTACTCCTTCCTTACTGCAGGAAGGATCCTAGAATTATATTTTCTAGTATTTTATCCTAACTAGTTTTAAAAATCTTGTGATAAATAGCTGAAGCTCCAATGGAGAAGGTAATAATATTTTATGGCTGAACTATATCTTATTGTCTGCATAAAAAATAATAGAAGTCCCTTTTTCTCTGTTTTGAATGTCGTCATCTTATACCTCATTATGGATTTAGTCCATCTTGGTGTTTTCATCTAGTATTTATCATCATATGGGAAAATATAGGCTATTCTTATATCTTATTCTGGTCATTGTTTATCCAACTTCAGAAAATTAGATTAAGATTTTCAAATACTGCAGGAAGTTAATCCACAGAAATGCTACTAGAAATCCTCTCAAATCCATTGTACTGCTTTGAGAATTTCAGACTTTTATTATGAATTTCTGTGGCTTCACCAGCTTTCCTATACTTCTCTGGGTTCTTTATAAGGCCCTAATACATACGATGCTTATGCAAGGATTCTGAGTTCTATTTCTATAATTCCTACTATTTTAACTTACTTCTCACTCCAGGCTTCATGATTTCATTTTCATAAACCTGAAGTTTGCTGCTGAATGGTTCACCTTACTGATCAAGCCAACCTAGGTACAAGCCAACCAGCCAACCCCTCCTTCCCCCATGATGGCTTTCAAACCTGATTAAAATGGGAACCAGGCCTCCACATGGTGTCTAAATTACTGCTAAGGTTGGCTTTTATGACAATCTGATGCTAGAAAGACAAGATAATCTTTCATCTTTGCTTTTGTTTTAATTACCTTCAAAATTGGATGCAAGAATAAAAGTGCAGCCCAAATTGTATGTATTAGTGTAAAACTCATATCTTTTCTGAAGTCATCAATCATCTGTTTAATGATTAAAGACATATTTTACAAAATCACAGGGAAAATGGGTATTAGACTACATTCTTGACTTCTTGATTAAGGATGTAAAAAATGCTGTGACAGTTGCTCAATTGAGCCTTGTGAAAAGTCAACAGGCTACAATACAGCATCCAGAATGATACAAATGTATAAACTATGCAGTTTTAGAAAGTTCTATTACATAATCCTCCTTTCCTCTTTGAAAGTAAAAGGATAAAAGCAGCATTAAGAGAAAAAAATATTATGTCTATATAATGGAGAATTTTCGTCTAACACCAGGTATTTTTAAGCAGTTCTAGCATAGTAGAATGTAATCAGAAATAACATATGTCAAGATATAAAAACTTTTTTAAAACTAGTGGAAAAATAGTTTCTAATTGCATTTATATAATGTACAAGATGCCATAAATGGGACTTATAGGAAGATAGCACTGTCCTAACATTTTCCAAAATAATCCACATTGAGTTTTTAATATCAGATGAGGTAGAAGTAGGTGGGAGAAATAATCCTGGTTTCATTACCTGCTGATGAGATACAAGTCCAGAGGAGGAGAACTGTTAAGTTTTTACAAAGCCGAGTCACTTCATCCCCTGCCCCAGCAGGTAGCGAAGGGAAAGTATCATCAGCAAAGATACTACCTCAGAATTACAGAAAAAGAGGAACATTTGTAATTTTCATGATAGCTCATGGAAAGACTCAGTACTGAAAGACATTAAGGTGCCTCTGGTAAGTACTGAAAGAACTTTCACATTGTGTCTGTAACAGAAAATATCTACATTTTTCAGGTTTGTCTTGTTCTAGGGGAAATACTTTGGGCTGTACAGAAGTTGAAATAATATATATTTTCCTGACAAAAACAATGTGGAAATCATGCACTGAATGCAATTTCTCAATATTAAATCCCCTAGGTTTAATCTTGTTATGTTGAAAAGTGTAATAAGCTCCTCCCAGCATGTCCAATAAATAAATTCCCAAATTGCACTCCAATTTCTAGTGCATCAGAAGTATTGTGAGAAGATGATTTTGATAACCATGCTGATAAAACAACAGTTGGTCATAAAGAAGCCGTATCAGCAAGTTAGAATAACAGTGAAGTACTGAAAATATATCTGTATTTAAGAAAAACTTCATTTCTCATTTAAAAACTTACAAATATTTCAAACCTGCAGGGTTAGAGGGAGAACTAAAGACAGAGATTTGTCTTTTTTGTTTTTACACAAGGTAAAGTATAAGATCATACAATCAAAAATTCTTATCTACTTGATCAGGATCCAGTGGATGTGCATTAGAATTTAAAGAGGGCAGAGAAGGGGGCAGAGAAGGAGCATATTAGAAAGATCACCCCTGTAGTAATGCACCCCACACACCCAGCAAATGTTTCCATATAGGGAAAGTTTAAAGTTCGCCCCTTAAGGTAAAGAATCCAGAAAGTTCGGTACCCTTATGACAAGGATTGGCTCAAGACCAAGACAGAAGCATCTATTGGATCTTGTCACTGTTCTTCAAACCCTGTATCCCTCTCTATTGGCTGTTAGCCAGGTGATCCCGCCTAAAACATTCAGTATTTAAGAGAGAGCAAAGTGGAAAGAAAAGTCTTTTCAAGATGTCTTAGCAGGGCAAGATGTCTGAAGTTTCTCAGGCGCCTGTGCTCGGCTTACTACTTGCTTTCTGCAATATTTTGTTTACCTTGTTATTATTACTTTATTAAACGCTTTCATTTACAACACATCATCGAAGAGCAGTCTTGCTGATTATTATAGCCACTTGCCTGCAAGGCTGGACTCTCAGAGTGTGTGGGAGTCAAACCCACACACCCCTATGGCATTAAACACTCTAACCAAGTGGCATAATGGTAAGTGAAGAAAATCTGCTAGAAAGTGTTCTGAATGAGTGATGACAGAGAGGTCATAAAGACTCCAAGAACATCAGGCATAAATGCTGACCCTTCATGCCCAAAGTAGCATGTTGGCAGTTGATTAAAAGGTTTCCAGGAGTATATTTTGTTAAGTATTAGTGAATTATGAACAATTATAGCTAATAAATGTCCAATTTAAGAAAGACAGAATGAGGGAGACACTGAAAATACTTTCTAAAATATGTTGTATCCCTGAAAAATAAAACAACTGCACCTTCAGCACTACGATATTTAGTTTACAAGTGCTTCAGGATAGCTCAAGACTTCCTTGAAATGAAAATGGTCCACACTAACTTCAAGGAGCTAGAGATAGACCAGTTACTAGCCATGCAACCCTCTTCACCTGGAAGAAGTTACCATCAGGCAGGGGGACAGAACAGTTCCTCTTATCCTAAAATAGCTGAAGAAAAATTAGAAGGAAGTCATCACTACCACCAGGCAGGTGTAGGAACTTGGTAGCAGTGGTACAAGATTGTCTGAAGAGGCAGGGTACTTATCAAATTTTGCAGACTAGTTCTGTGGTTAGTATGTCTTGAAACTTGCCCTCTAGGATGAGAGGGATGGAAGGAAAAATAGCCTGACGTACCCTTTCTCTCCATAAGCAGCAAATGATTAGGAAGCAGAGAAGACCAGACTTTCAAGGAGTCTTTCAGTTCACATTAGGAGCACGCTGAACCCTGTAATCAGTAGGGAGCTATGGACCACCCAGCCACTTAACAACTCTGTAGATACTTATCATTGCTCACTGACCAGCAAGGACCTCCACAGCAAGCAAGTTTCTACTGGAAACATTCAGCTTGAAGGGGGATGGGAATAAGACCAGATGAACCTAGGGATGGGATGCCAGGGCGAGGAGTAAAATCAATAGCCCAGCTGAATGCACACAATATGGGTAATAAACAGGAGGAGCTGGAGGCCACTGCACAGCAGGAAAGCAGTGACAGGAATGTGGTGGGGTGACTGGAGTGCTGCACTGGATGGCCACAAGCTCTTCAGAAGGGACAGGAAAGGAAGGAGAAATGGTGGGGTGTCTCTGTACATTACGAAGAGTTTTGACTGTACAGAGCTCAAGGACACTGATGAGAAGGTTGAGTGCCTGTGGATGACAATCAGGGGGAAGGCTGAAAAGGCAGATATCCTGGTGGGAGTCTGTTATGGACCACCCAACCAGGATGAGGAGGTGGATGAACTATTCTGTGATCAGATGGCTCATGTTTCATGATTGTCAGCCCTTGTTTAACCAGCCGAATATCTGCTGGAAACTCACCACAGCAGAGAGGAGGAAGTCTAGGAGGTTCCTGGGGAACAACACAATGTTGTCCTAGGGTGACTTTATGATGTTTGTATCCCTAGTTGTCTGTTCTGTGTTGGATATTGGGTCTGTACCTTTAAGACTAGTTCTGAGAGAGAAGGAAGGGGAGAGTAGCATGCAGTTTGTTTTGCAGAA
>VXBB01013930.1:19036-30582 GCA_013399915.1 Illadopsis cleaveri | reverse complement strand
AACCAATGTAGATAAGTTGTTAAAAATGTGACATACCAGGGAATGATTTGTTCTGGCTATAACAAACAAAACTTGAGAGCAGAGGGACTTGGGACAGAAGGGAAAAGGACTGTCACCAAACTGTCATTGACTTCTTACTTCAAATCCTTTTGTTAACACTTACTAAGCAGCAGCACCCCCATGCATGCTACTGTTGTGTTGTTCTTAGAGTGTCACTAGTTAATCGTAATTACACAGTATCATATTCCCCACTTCTCTCATCTTGTCAAAGCTCTGAATGCAGAGAGCATGCCTTTTGCCAGACACAGAGAACCTCAGAATCTTATCCTCAGCTGCTTTTTGTATTTGGCATCATGGTCAGCTTACAGTTCTCCTCCCTGCTCTTGTTGCACCTTTCAATATCAAAGCTGTCTTTCAGTTCCAGAAGGATGGATGAGTAGGTAGAAGACAAATTGCTGTCTCTCTACCCAGTAACACTGTCTCCCTCAATTGTTTTTACAGTTTTGTTTTATCTATGGGACACAGAATAGTTGTATGTGTTGCAAAATGTTAAATTTATCTCTCTTACAGATAAGAATAACACAGATGTTAAGACCCTCTCGACTGTATTTATAATGTTGAATAGTTTCTCCTTTTGAGACACTAGTAACCTTTTCTGCTTCCTGTTAGCAATTTGTTTCCCCTCCCCCACCTTCCTTATCCTTTAAATGGAAACACAAGTCTGCCATTTAATAAAACCCCAATAATGATCCTGCTTTAAAGGACAAGGGCTAATCACTTACTGCTTAACATTCCAGACACGACAGTGGAGGAGACTAAATCAGTTAAACAGCAAGATGCAGCACAACCCATTTTCATGTAAAAGGGGGTGATTGCCTTCTTTTTTTTTAACCATTGTGATTTTTTTAAGCTGGTAAAGCTCAAACATTCTCATATACCAGTTTATGGATTATTAATAAAAAAAAGAGAAAAGAGGCTTTCTTTTTCTAAATATCATCTGCTAAGCCACCACAGACTGAAGTGCCTCACACTGATTCCTGATTTACATAGTCCCAGTTGGAAGTTAATGAAGACTGCTGAGCCACCTTTCAACATGCAGATAAACCTTCATGTATTTAAAAGCAGGGAATATGTGCTTGTTGCTGGCAAATTATTCATCTAAGATCTGAAGTTTCTGACACCGCCTGCGTCAGATAAACTGTCACCCAAATTGCAAACTAATTAGTGATTCAAACATTTTTGAGCTGATTGATGACAGAATAATTTACGCTTGTTTCTCAGTTTCCAGCTGGCATAGGCTGCTGACTGGAGCCCTAATTAACGCTAGTACATCAGTCATGTTCTGCCAAGGCAGCACATACAATTAAAAGGCAGTTTAAATGGAATATCACATTAAAAAGGCTGGTAGATGCAAATGTGAGGAAACAGCACTTTAGGATAAAATGACAACAGAACCCCAGAAACCAAAACAGAATGGAACAGGGTTGGGGATTTTTTGTTGTTGTTCTTGGGGGTTTTTTGTTTGGGTTTTTTTGTTTGGTGGTTTTGTTTTGTTTTTTAATGGATAAGTAAATTGTTTTCCACATAGATTATTCAGCAGAACAAAAAAAGTGTGGAGGCAAAATATGCACACTAAATTCTTCAAAACAAGTTTTAGCTAGATATTTGTTAGAAAATATTATCTTAATATTTGTTCGATAATTGATGTGTACTTGCATGTTGGATATTGACTCTGTACAAATGAAATAAAGGGCATCAGTGATGGCTGTGAAGTTATTTACAGTGATACTGTAAGACAGAAAAAATATTAATATGCGTTCTTGTGAGAAGCTATAGTGAAGCAGCCTTAAAAATTGTTTCAAATAACAAAAGAACTAATCCAAAACTCACTAAAGTCAAGGGGAAACTGGATGTGGGATGTGTAGGAGTGTCCTGCTAGTATCTAGACATCCCTATTCTTATTTTCAGGTGAAACGGATAGATTTTGATAACAGCAGTACTGTACAGTAAACACACAATAATTTCTAGGGGTGTTCCCCTGATTAGGTCATAAAATACTTGGGGGAAAGTAGGTTTTAAGTATTATCTTAATTGTCATGAGTACAAATACAACCTGTGACCTCATTATGTGTCAGGCACATATTGCAGCCTGCAACACAGAAAGATCGTCTTCTGCAATGTTGCTGTCAGGTAGCTGTTTAATTTTATTAGGTCTATTTTATTGTATACATATTATAATCACGAGACTTGTATATCAGCTCTTCACTGGGATTTAAGCAGTCAGGCAAGAGAAAATGCATTTTGTCATTTCAGTACCGAGAAGTGAGGATAGCTGTAACTTGTATTCTCATTTACATTTGAACTACTAGAGTGAACTACAAACGCTGGCTGTTAGAAATTGTTCATCAAGCTAAGGACAGAAACAGTCCTCCTTGACACAACTCACAAAAAGTCTTAAGCCTGGAATGCCAGACCCCTATTGCAATGTATGCTGCATATTTGATGACACGGTTTATCTTACTCAATGTGACCTCTGTGACGGGAATAGTTTTCATGAATATAAACAGCCCTGGGGTTCATACATTGTCTGTTAAGGTATTTCTGCGATTATCTATAGCACATGACAGATGAGCCCTTGAGTCTTACAGCACTCAAGTACAAAACAAAGAGAAGTCACTGTAGTAACCACAGACAGACCTGGAGACTGGAGAGGTATGAAAGCAGTCCATTTGTTTCTAGGAGTACAGCAGACTGAAAGCTCACATCAGTCAGTGCACTCACATTTTGCTGTCAAATGCCATTTTGCAATGCCTTATATTTTCACCTTTAAAAATTTTTGATAAGTAATAATTTACATTGGTATCGTGACAAGGGGTTCATACATTGGCTTTGACAACTGAGCTATTTTAAGGCACTTGGCAAACCAGTGAATTGGAGATGAGGGGTGAAACACCTTAGACACAAATAAGCCCAAGTTTTCTGACTTTGCTGGAGTTGGGTGAGATTTTTGCTTTGAGGTATGGTGAAGGCCGTGTGCTGCTGACCCTGCTGTAGCCATGAGGGAACAGTCACCAGAAAACCTTAGGTTGTAGATGCCTTATCACATAACTTCTGCTGATTTTACTGTGTCTGACAGCTCACCGGTAGGCACTGAGAGTGCCCAGGGACAGCAAAATCCCAATGGGCATGGCAGATGGGATGACTAGCAGCTGGTAGAAAGTATGAGATGGGAACCATCTGAAAAGGGAGTATTGGGATTGTTATAAATGGAGATCAAAAATTATTATCAAACAATTTATTAAACAATCCCCACACCCAATTTGAAACAGTCACAATAAAAGTGANACGAATTTTCCCAAACCATATATCTCATATATCACAGGATGGTTAGCACAAAGCAAAACAGCCTTTGTCAAGATTGCTATATAAGATTTAGGGATGTAAATTTTCACACTCCCATTCCAACGTCCTCTTTTTTAGATGTGTTTGTTACAGCTTCATGTACAACAAAAATATTTTCGTGTCAGTTGTAGAACATGCTTTAGGACAACTGAATTATGCTCTCCTTTCTAAAAAATATGCCAAAAGCATCACTCTATTAGAAAACCAGTAAAAAAAGAAAAATACCAAGGAGTTTTATTATAAAAATCTCACATTGAAGAAATAAGACAATTTCATAAAATTTTGTGTTTTCAGTTAGAAAGCATAGTCTGCATAATGCAGGGCACATTT
The DNA here is from genome assembly GCA_013399915.1 of Illadopsis cleaveri. Taxonomy (NCBI): domain Eukaryota; kingdom Metazoa; phylum Chordata; class Aves; order Passeriformes; family Timaliidae; genus Illadopsis; species Illadopsis cleaveri. The sequence continues at coordinate 26,850 of VXBB01013930.1, read as the reverse complement.
TGATTTTTATCACAAGACCTTTCTTACAGATCTCACATGAAGGACTTGCAATCTGTAGTAAAAAATCATGTACACAGAGCATTGGAGAGTAGAGTCAGAGCTTGTAGGTTAAACAAGTGGAACAACAAGTGTTTCTATTACTGCAGGAACCGCCTGTCTCCATGCTGCTGCTGCTGATGGCAGTGGCTTGTTACATCTCCCCAGAGAAAAGCAGTTCCGTTAAGAGGAAGAATTCTGAATTCCCTCTGGAACATCAAACTTTTAATGTGCAGTGTAAATTCCGCAAGTGCTAGCCTGTTTGTGTTTATAACATTAACCAAGTGCAGTATCACATCCCCAGTGGGGAACCCAGAAAAGCCTGAGTGCTCACACTCTTATGTGTTTTCTCTAAAGCTCTCTAATGCTGAACGCATGCAAATCTTTCCAATATGAAATGACTTCTTCCCTTTTAAACATTTTCCCCTCTGGTTTCCTAATGTCAAGGTTTACTTTCTTTGCTGAGAATAGAGCCTGTACAATTAAACATGATCATAACATGATTTCTTATGGTAACCTAAGGGACAGAAAACCATTCAGGAAAACAGGCTGGGAAGGCTATTTAAGGGGTTTAGCTTTTTAAAGAGATTTCTTAATATTCTCTCTGACTAAAAGGAAATTTTAAATATCAGCAGAGATTAAATAAATACCATGGGAATAGAAATAAAGACAATGTTACACTGTGACGCTGTGCACCTTGGAGAGCTAATTTCAGTTCATTGTTTTGCCACAGACTTATGTGACCTTTGGGAAGTTACTTGTTCCAACAGCACCTCATTAACCAATTTGTAAAGAGGATAAAATGACAATTTCTCTATAACAATCTTAGCTGTTCATTTGAACTTGCAAAGTACAAACTTTAAGATGTGATTATATACTCTTTAGCTTGAATATTCTTCAGCATTCTCTCTGAATATATTAATAACTACAGTCAATCATATTTGTAATTTTCACCTGTAGTTACAGATCGGTGAAATGACTAAAAGTTTCCACAGGCAAAGCGTGGACCATTGCAGTTGTTTTGTGAACACATCTTTTTTGAACCTTGCTGCAGCAGACTCTTTCAAGATTTCTGAATATTTTTTAACATAGAGGATTTATTCACAGGAGGTATATCTAAAAAATGCATTTTACTTAGTATAATCTTAATTTTTCAACATATTACTCTCCCATCCTGTGGTAGGAATCAAACCACACATAACTCTATTTCAATGTGCATTGTCTAATAAGAACTGTCATGATCAACAAAATCTGAATTCTTTCTGGCCCCATGCAATCATAAAGAAGTACCTCATTGTCATCCTTCATCCTTTACATTTACTTAAGGCCTCATTTCTGATTCCTCTATACTGCCAGAAGAAAAACGTTAGAAAATATGTATCAAATTTGACCTCTGCTATGTTGAATTTCAGTCCCCAATTATGTCAGCAGGCATAATGGCCCAGTGGTACTTGATTTTAAACTGGGAGCATCTCAACAAGAAGGTGGTGACCTGTTGGAAATAATAAGGCATAAAAGAAAAGCTAACCCTGATGGACACCATTAGTAAAATGAGAGAAAAATGGGAGGAAAAGGAAAAGGAAAAGGAAAAGGAAAAGGAAAAGGAAAAGGAAAAGGAAAAGGAAAAAAAAGGAGGTAAAGATCTATGTGAAGCAGTTATATAGAAAAACATTTTGCAAGTCTATCAAACATACACAAAGGACAGATTAAAGAAAGTGCTGAGCATTTCTGGAACATAGCACAGTGCAGATAATCAAGCACTGACACAGACTGCCCTGAGAGTTTGTGGAGTCTCCCTCACTGAAGATACTCAAGAACCATCTGGACATAATCCTGCACCATGTGCTCTGAGATGCTTCTACTTGAGCAAGGAGTTGGATCAGATGACCCCATTGTGGTCCCTACCAACTTTATACATTATGATATTGATAGTTCTGCAAAAACCAAGATACAGTGTGTAGTACTAGCAGTAGGCCAGTCAGGAGCACAAAGAAAGACCTGTTAATTCTGAAGTGGAAACAAGTGTTGGCTATAACCAATATTGACATCACTCTTTGACTGACCTGGATACCTTCCTTTTCTTTAGGTTTTGCAGTTTGTTCTTCAGTGGTACATTTCAGGATTATATTACAATATGTGATTCACATAATACTCTGTCACACTAAAGAGGTCTGTTAAAGCAGTTGCTGTTGATGAATCATCCTCTTCTGTGTCTGAAGGTACAAAATTTGATTGCATCTCACCAGCACTTAACACCAAGACAGAACAAGCTATCCCTGGACCATGCAAGAGATAATACCAGTGCTAAACAGGAACATGCATTAGCAATCACAATAGAAGTAACAAGTAGCCTAGAGGCTTAATATAGATAATAGGAAGCTCAAAGAAAAACAGATATCCTGCCTTTGCAGGAACAAGGCTTTTTAACACTGCAAAATAATGGTGCTATTCTATCCATTCATTTTGACAGAATTATATTGGTTTTATGAAGGTGTAGCTTAGGTTTGTTGTCCACTTGGGAATAATTCATGGTATATTTATAAAGCATAACAACGAACAAGCTAAAAAAAACCCAAAAAACAACCCAGAAAAGAAAAAAACCCAAGGCTTTCAAGTATGGAAACAGCAATCTAGAAAAGCAGTACTTTGTGTACATATACAGAGGAGACAGAGCTTCTGCCTCCGGAGATGCTTCCTTTAATCATTTGTCTATCAACCTCTTCCATCTTTTAATCCATTGCACCTGAAATTTTATGGATAACTTTTTTTTTCCCTTCAAAAGGTTTTGCAATTCGTACCATCTACTTCCCTTTTAAAGTTGCTCAAAAGTTTTCTCCCCATCGTAACTTCTCTCCTTTGAAATGGCAGCCAGTGGAGGAAAAGGAGCCAGCTCCTGCCCTGACACCCTGTAGTTGTTGCGAAGTGAAGGTCTCTTTCCTTTATTCAACCACAGTTCTGCAGATTTTACATACTAGGCACCATGTGTGTACCAAGGCTTTATAAATAGTTTTTCAATAGCATACCACATTTTAAAAGTCATACTATTAACTGAGTGTATTCTCTATGGACAAATTCAGTGAAATTAAACTTCTATCTTTCCTCTTCTCCTCAAATCTTTTATTTCTGCCGTTGATGACTTTCAGACAAATAACCTTGATGGTGTTTCAGCAAGGGACACCCTAAAAATCACGAGGGATGAGAAAAAACATGTGCCTCTCATAGCCAGAAATAATTTCTAAAGTACGTGAAGGCTTTCCATTTTTCCAGTCTAATGAAAAATTTGCTGGCAGAAGAAAGCAATTGTATGTGATTGCAGTGTTATGTGCAGATATGATTTGAGGTCACCCATAAGTACATGTGTGTGTGTTACAAGTACATACACATAGATATGAGCATATGGCCACAACTTCATCTGCTATAAATTACTGACTTCAATGGAATTGCTTCACATTATCTGCATGTTTGGTCCCATGTATGTGCCTCTATATATGCTTACATTCCAAAGTGAGAAGCATTCTACATTCTGAAATTATTTTAGTTCTGTTGGCTGAAATCCAACTCTGGAATAACAGGAATTTTGCAGTAGACTTTATACAGCTTTTTATTATCTCTAGTTTTTCAGTAAATCACTTAATATGGGAAAGTATTTATACTACTGTAATGTATTAAATACTTGGTGAAAAAATAATTTGGAAATGTAAGTGATATAACAGTTTAAACATTACTATTCTGTGCTTAAAAGTTGCCATGTTGTCTAGTAAGTTTTTCAGGAATCAATAGCTGCATCATGTATCACAATGTTGACTAAGTGCCAAAAGAAGATGCAAAAATACTGGTTTTTTTCATGGCTTTTAAACACAGCTAGATTACCAATGTTTAACAAGAGCAGTGTATTCACATTGATAAAAGTGATAATTTCAATTTATTGCTAATGGCCAGTCTTTTTTGTTACCTTGAAACAAGAATGAATTTTTTTTTCACTGGTGAAGGATTATTATTTATCCCAGCGGAACTGTGAAAAAAACTTAGAAAGAAACTTTATATTTTCCCCAAATTCTAATCACAAATACTACTTGCCTATTCAACAAAATCTTATACTCGGGTAAATCAATCAGTAATCATTCCACAGAACTAATTAGAGCTGAAAAAAATCTAGGGAAGAGTAATAAAAAAAGATAAGCTATTCACAGAAATGACAAAGGAAGAAATTTGTCATTTTCTCAGTCCCTCTTACACACAATTACTTGTATGAATAGTCCCATTGAAATAAAAGTTACTATTTGAGTGTTTACCTATTCACCAAGGAACAGACACAATTCAAATAATTTTATCTTGCAAGTGTTTTTAAGAAAAATCAGTTTTTACTAAAAGCAGCTCCTCAAAGGGAAAAAATAATCAGCCACGCATGCTAGGTATTTTTCTCCTCACATTCGAGAAGAAAAAAAGGAATTTTGTGTTTATACCACCAATGTTATTATCTGTTATTATCTCTATTATGTGTGGTAGTTTTTTGTCTTAAGATTTACATTTCTAACTTCATTACACTAATATTCCCTTATTCTCCAATTCCTTAATTTCTCCCCTACTAAGAAACAGATTTACCACATTCTTGTTTTCATCTCATCTATCACTCACTATTTCCCAAAAGCATAACTAAGTGTTTAATTCTTCTAATTGTATTGACAAGTTGCAGTCAAAAAAGTTGCAGTATATATTTCAGGAAGAGGCAATCCATCCTTAATCCTCAGTCAATCCATATTTTCCCAGACAAATGGGGAACATCTTTTCTAGAAAACATTTTTTCAAAGAGCTGCCATATGATGGTCACTAAGATAATCACATGGTCAACTCTTCCCCCCTCCCCCATTGCCTCTAGAAGAGCCAACTAGCATGTTATGTAAGTAACAAAACCCAAAATCAGAACAAGCCTGTAGAAGCTTATGTTTCTCTGTTCCTAATCAAAATGCCACAGAAAAGTATTTTAAATCATTTGAAAAGATGTAACACAGTCTACTCAATTTGTTCCATTACTTAAAGCCAACTCTGTTTGGAATAAAAATTTACTAATTTTAGTTTAAAACATGTAGTCAAAGAATGTACTTTACTACTGAGACATTTGTCTGAGCCAATACGATAATTGTTGTGGCCTGTTTAAGTCCAATACTGAGTGAACAGTTCTTCAAAGATGCTTCAGAGGAGTCATTTTTAGAATTTAGAGTTCTAGGATAATCTGTCAACTCTTTTTTCCACTCTTCCTTCCTACCTGCCTTTCCTACACCTGCCATTTTTATCATAAACAGGTCTAACCGTTTCAGGTCCCTTCAGGCTGATCATTCAGTTCTCTTTAGCAGTCTCTGAAGCCCTTCTCTTTGACAGACCATTTCTGAGGTAGAGTGACCCACATTAGTTACTGTACCCCATAAATTTGCACTTTGTCATTGTGATGTTTTTTACATCATTTGCTACCTCATTCTTCCTTTATTAGAAGAGATTAGTACCACCCACCCCAACAGGGAAGTGTGACAGAGCACGGTTTTGCAAGGGAAAACACCATGGAGAACTCAGGATAAGACAGAAAATTGTATGAAACCTACAGTCTACAAGATATGAACACACTAACTCCTACCTGTGAGCAGTATAGAATCTTTTAGTCCTGCTAGCAGCATGTGAAGGACAAGAAAACAGACATGAACAGTAAAATGTCATCTTTAAATGAATACACTGATTTGAAGTCCTTACCGTGTGGACATGCTGAACGTAAGCTAAGCTACAGCATGAGAGCTTGTGTCTTCTCTATTTGCTGTGAAATATTCATGACAAGACACTTTACAGTAACCCAGTCAAGGAAATAAGAATTTAATGAGTACAGATTCTCTTCTTTTAAAAAGGGGAAAAAGCCCCAAAAACCTTTAAACCTGAAATTTATGAAAGCCTGAAATCATGCTATACCACAGGCTTTCCAAAGTTAGAGCTGCCAACATTATTGTCACTGACAGAACCTGACTGAGGAGGAAAATTTTTGGCAGAGAAAAATACCTTGCTTCCCATTTCCACTGCTCAAAGCAGTGGCGTCAGTATTTCAAGCACCAGTGTCCATTAAAANAATCTATTGCAAAATAAAAGCATTGATCCAGGAGTCTGTAAAAGTAGAAGTAAACAATGCAGGTACCAATAAAAGATTCCAACCTGAAAGGAGTATTTAACCTGCAGGTAAATTATATTGTTTTTCTGCTGTGCAAGGACAATATTTGAATGTTTATCTTTTCCAGGAAGAATCCAAGCTTTGTTCCACATTTGCTAAGTTCTCTGCACAACAGAACCCATTCAAAGCCAGAAGTAAGACTGTAACTTACATACAGAGCAACTGTAGTGAGATCTCTTCGAGTGCTACAGCCTTCTCAGTCTCTCTTAAACCATTTATCAATAGGCACTGTCATCTTTTTGGTGCAGACGTCAGAAGCCCTTATTTAGCACTTCCAGTATGCTATGATTTCCAAAGCTGCATTTCCCTCAAGTACTTACTCTTCATTGTGCTGAGCTACATGGAAACCCATAAAGCAAGAGTCAGACCCATAAGGATCCAAGCCCAGTTCAGTCATGCCATGAGCAACACGGTTGCTCAGGAGCAGCCAGGACCATTCCTGCAGGCAAATCTTTCACCATGTCAGGCCATGGAGGGAAGAGAGGAATGAGGAATGATGTAATAGAAGTATCTGCCTAACTGGGAGAGGATGGAAATTCTGTTTTGAGCACGAGGTATGGTGAAACTCAGGCATCATTAATTTGACTGAAAATAATGGCAGAGGCATCATGGGGACCTTGAGGAGCTCCAGTTATTGCCCTACAAGGCTTTCAACGGGAAACAGCTCTTTCTGCTCACTGTGAGGCACTGAGGTGGGAGCAGTGAATATCAGAAGAGTATTTCAGTCTCTTTGAGGGAGCAGGGCAAAGCCTCTGAAGCTGGAGGCTTGGCAGCATTTTCTGAGTCAGCATGCCCAGCTGATGACATTTACCCGGCTGCTGGTCCAGCTCTAAAGCAGTGCTGAATTTATCCAAAATGTAAATCACCAAGCTGGACAAAAATATGTAAGCTTCAAATACGTCCCAGAGTCACAGGGCCAGCACCAAGCTCTGGGAGTGTGAGAGAGGGCTGGGACATGGAGGACAGAAAAGGGTTTAGTTAAGAGGATTGAAAGCAACAGGAACAGAAGGACAGAAAAATAGGTGAAAGTGGCTCAGAATAGCAAAGATACTGAGCAAATGGGGGAAATAATGAAAAGTATGAGCAAGGTAGAAATGCTGGTAATAAGGCAGTGTCCGAGTCAGAAAGGAAAGAGATTTAAATGACAGGTGTCAGGTTTTGAAGAATAATGTAAACTTTTTATGTGCTGTGAAATCGCAGCATCTTACTCAAAGGATAACAAAAATACATGATTGTTGCACAGAAGGTAAGAAAAAGGAAAGAAAAGTATTAAAGCAAGATCAGAATTATTTTCTTCCAAAATTCTTCTCCATCTAAAAGTTATACTTCCTAGCTGGATATCTTTGGAGCATTATTGCTAATAAAAATTGCAAATATTTTAACTATACCTCGTATTATATAACAATTTACTAATCTAATAGATATATATTAACTATTACTATTATTATCATGAAGGATATCTTTGTCAGATTCATAGTTCACTTGCACCCTTGTTAAGAATGAATTCCTGGGGTTTTTTTTCCACCAAGGACATGCGGGGAGCTGAGGCAGTGAGGCCTCGGTCCACCCCAGCTGC
>VXBB01013930.1:0-15728 GCA_013399915.1 Illadopsis cleaveri | reverse complement strand
TGTTAAAGGGTTGGTACATTTTACACGATGTCTGTAGCTACGTAAAACAAAACGAGTGCTAAGCATTTTTTTACCAGGAGTGTGATTGGTTCAAGAAGTAATTTGTACCCAATACTCTGTCCCCTGTTAGACTCTCCACCAGATTAAAGAATATCGTTAGCACCTGCATTCTGGCAATAAGGACAAAGACAGAAAAGGATTTTCTCCAAGAAGGTAAAAGCAAAGTAACAGAAGGCAAAGCAAAGAACCTCACTTGACTGCAATGAGATAGGATAATACACCCAAGATCTGCTGCTTAGAGGAAGCTGTCTTCACAAGATTTTCGTTGTAGTGATAAAAGTTGGCTTAGCCTGAGGGTTACTATGCTTTGGATGCACAAAGTATTTACTGAAACTGGACAATTCTAACTCAATTCTAACTACACTTTCTTGCTCTTTGTCATGTGTTTCTTTGTTTGGGTTGGTGGTTTCTTGGGTTTTTTTGTTTGTTTGTTTTGTTTAGTTTTGTGTAATAGATGTAGATGTAGAAAAATTCGTGTGGTATAAAATATGTTTTATATAAAATGAATCGGGAATCAGGTAACTTGACTGTGATTGAGCACAGGTGTGTCCAGCAGCGAAACTCGCTTATCAGATCCATTCTCCGAGGAACAATAAGCCTGGCCCAGGAGCATTTGCAACAAAAAGGAGTTGGCCGACCCTGAAATGGTTCTTAATCACTGCCTTCTACTGTCATCAACACCTGATATGGATCGGGAGCCGAACTACATGACAATCAGTGGTTCCAGTAAATCCATTCAGAAGCCCGAGCCTGGCCAGGAAGTCTTTTCAGAACTTATATGATCAAACTTACATATGAACACGATATCAAACCTCACAATAAACCTTGCCTGATGATACAAAAAACCCTATAAAAATCAGACCCAAAAGACTGTATGGTGTGGATAGGGTGGATCTGTCTCTCAGAGGCAGTCTCCCTACCACTCACACCGGTGTTGTTTTCTTTTATTGTGGCTTTTCCTTTTGGTGATGGGACTGTTTTAATAAATTGTTATTTGATAATTTTTGGGTTGGCTTTTCATTTATAACATTTTGTGTGGGGTTTTTTTGGTTTGGTTTTGTTTGGTTTTGTTTTGTTTTTTTGGTTGGTTGGTTGGTTGAGGGGGGTTGTGTGTTTTTGTGGGTTTTTTAATTTGTTTTTTGTTGGGTTTTTGTTGTTGTGGTTTTGGCTTTTGTTCAATCTTGTTTTGTTTTTTGCTTGTAGCCAAAATACACAGCTATTACAATAAAAAACGAAGCATCTTCAGAATATCACTTGATGGTACTATTTGCAAGATTCATTGTGATTTTCTTTGAAGATAATAGAGCTTTTCAAGGTATAAACAGCTTGGTCTTAGTTAATCTCTGCTGTAAAATGACAGCGCTCGCTCAGCTGCCATTTGACCATGATTTGAATTCTCCATCAGATCTCATTTAGCAAAAATGGAATTATGCTTCAAATTTTACTGATGTACTTCTAGAAAGGGAGATCTAAATAAATATTTTCCTATATATTGATATATATTATCAACAAAAGCCACTTCTTTTTAATTTTGTCAGCCAGAGAGTACTTAAAGCTCAGTTTCAGAGGGATGTGTGTATTTGCAGGTCAGCTTCATCAAACATTCATTGTTCAATACTGTGACAGCTGGTAGCAGGCGTACATACTCTTCCCTTGTTTGGTTTTCTGATAGAACCTGTCAAGTACTGGTTGTCTGTATCTGAATTTGTCACCCTCTCAGCAAGGTTACAGCTTTCTTACCATCAAATCAAACAAAAAAGAAAAACTATACAAACTCTAATGCTAATTTTTAACCTCAACTAGAAATGCAAAAACGTGAGGTTTTAATCAAAATAGCCATTAACTAAGAGATGCAATTAATTTTTGTTTACTCACTCTAACAGACTTTAAAATCATAAAATCATGCCCCTGGGAGCAGTTGTTGATCCCTTCACTAGCACTAAAGCGAACACTCACCACAGCAGGTGTTATATACTCAGGGATGCCAGGCCAAGTTCAAATATTTCTGACTTGTCAAGTGTACCTGTACAGTGGGACCAACCACTCAGTGGGTACTGAGCAGCAACCATTCAGTATAGGCAGGGTCAGTTTTTGCACAGATTTGAAGACTCTGCCTGCGTTTCAGTCCCCAGGACTGAGTACATTATGTGCTTGCTAAGTGTGGAGAGTCTCAGCAGTCAAATACTGGTGTATTTGTGATTCAGGAGCAAGCACATCAAAACCTGGGGCAGGGTGATACATGTAGTACACAGTCTGAAAACTTCTCATACAGAGAGAGCAAGAGAAATGTGACCTGTTTGAGACAACCTACTCTGTCTTGACAGAGACCACAGCTACCCAGTGCAGCTCAGATGTGACAAGGAGGGTGACACCAACACAAGTAAACTTGCCAAATGAGATGTGCATTTTTGAGTGCAATGTAAATTCCCAATTTGAACCTGCATGTAATATTAAGATAGCAATAGTTATAAGAGTGGCCTAAAGTACTGAAAAAACCCCACCACCTATAATAAAATCAAGAGATCAGGTTTAAAAGATTTTAAATACCTAAAGCTCACAGAAGTGCATCAGGAAATTTAACAAGTGCTGAAATTCCTCTGACATCACAAAGTACATATGTAGGCTGTCTGTTTGTTTTTGTATACTGCACATGGCAATTTTTTCCTTTCTCAAGACAACTTGATAATATTTCAGTACAGGACTTCTCTCTGTTTTTCTATTAACATTTATCCCACAACAACTAACAAAAGCAGAACCAAAGACAGAAAAAGCAGAACACCAAGAAAAGAAGCATAGTATATTCAGACAAGTTCAAATTGCATTTCTCTTGAGGATAACATTAGAAAAATATTATTTAATGTACCTCTAAATCTTAGAGAAAAAAAAAACTTGGGAAAAAAAAGAAGACATTTACATATTTTAATCAGTATGTAAAGAAGAAATAGAAATTATATAGTAGTAGTATGAGACCAACAATCCACATTACATAAACCATGTGTGAGAAAAACCTCTCTCACACTCATACCCTTTGAAAAACATAAGAACCACACAGTCTTGCTAATAAAAAGCCAAAGAAATAAATAACAGTAGATAGATCATACATACATACATACATACATAGATGTGTAAATCTGTATGTGCATACAATTGATGCAAAATCTGGTTGCAGAGCAATTTTGCTTCATGATCCTAGTTCAGCTGAGTATTTAAAGCACAGGAGTGAAGATTTTTTCCTAAGATTGAAATTAGACACAGGCTTAAGTACCTTGTTAAATAGAGACATCTGTTCTCCTCAACATAAGACTACAAAGAGAACTTTACCCTTTGTTTTGTGAAATGGCCCGGACACAAGAGGAAAACCCATTGTCTCTTGAAGTCCCATAATTTCACTCTGTATTCAGGCACTTTGACAATTTCCTTGAAAAGTCGTTCACTTTTTGTTTTTGATCTTGAGCAGCTACAGGTCACATTCTGCTTTCAATTACTTCATCACCATTGTCTTCTTGAACCACTTGAACAATTATTCTCCTAAGTGTTACTCTAAAACTTCAGGATACACTACTGAAAAGCATGAAAATAAAGGCACACTCAACTTTGAAATCCTCACAAAGTACCAGTATTGTCAGTTCTTTGTTCAGAATAATGTTCCAGAACCTAAATGTAATGCTCCCACCAAACACCTGCAAAATCCCAATTACTGCCTCAGGTTTCAATAGCAGCTGTGTTGCAGCTATTGTTGAAAGGAGCTCGGTTGCATTCTGAGAGGCAAGGATGACTTTCGAGATACTGACATGTGTGCCATAAAACTACTCTTCCATGTACTCTGCTTTATGCATGGAAACAAATGTATTCATGTTTGATCCCTTCAAGAGCGAGTCTAGTCTCTGCAGAGAAAGAAAAGGATTTCACTTCCTGCAAGAAAGACTTGAAAGCAGAATAGGTGGGTTTCACAAGGTCTGAACTACATTTTATTTTTGAGCTTTCCCTTCTCTTGCTAGAGTTAGATTGTGATAAGAACTGACTGTGCCACCAAAGCATTTTCGTGACCTACAAATTACCCCAGGTTTAAGAGCTGGTGTATCCTACCCTGCAAGATATTCTGAGGCGAAGTGTGCCACAAGAGACATCCAGGCATTTTTATAAACTCTTTAGGCTTCTGGTGTCTTATGGTATCATATGTGAACAATCAAATCAGTTCTGATTTGAACGCTGTCACTTGGATTAGGGTTTATCTATCGCATGGTAGCACTGAGTTAGCAGGCCGCGGAGATGAATAGAAGTACTGATTGCTGAACTGACAGCCTTGAAGATGAGTAGCATTATTTTATCACATCCTTCTTTGCAGCATGTGCCAGTGGGTTTTAGCTGTCACATTTTTTAAAATTATCAAGCCTCAAAATAAGAAATAGCACTGGCTTCTTAGTGCATAAAAGTCCCCTTCTCTCCTTCTGATCCCACCAAAGCTGTTGGCTTTTATTTTGTGAAATAGTGTACTTATAGGTTAATTTGAATAAACAAAAGACTTTCTTCTGCAAACCACAACATATGTGGCTACTAATTTAGTGGCTATTTAGTGCCCTGTTTTCCAGTGCAGTTCTTGTTGCCAATATGTTATGAAAGAGAGAAATCACAGCAGAAATATTTTAACTTATTTCTGAAGGTAAAAGCTCTATGTGTTCTTAAGCCACCTTACTCATCACACCTATTAATGTCCATTAGCTCGACACATTCCGATGGCAGTGCAGTTTCTCGCATTCCCTCCAGCAGCTTGCTGCCCAAGCCCATGTTATGTGCAGTTGCCATTTCTGATTCAGGTGCTTTTCCTGATGTATCTACCTGCCTTCTACTTGGAGTCCAAGTCTCAGTCTCTGCAGACTGCTTTTCAGTGTTATGAGGGGCTAGAAAAAGTTGCCAGAAAGCTGAGTCTCCTGACTGAGTGACAAGCGCCCACTGGATTCCCTGGAGTTTGAGCTTGATCAGGACAAGAAGAGGAGATAGTCACCAGCAGTATTAGTAAGCAATTGGATGCAGTGATGGCACATTCTGCCCCATCCTATGAGTCTATCCTCTTTCCGTGGTGGAGTACCACCCCTCTTCCAGCTGAGAGTTCCACATCGTAGTCGATGTGGGATGGGCTGGTGACACAAAAGGGCTGCAGCAGTTTGGTGTCACAGCTCTGTGCTGCACTATGACATAGGGAACAGGCGGATTTGTGTGACCCCCAGCTGGGTGTGTGACCCATTGCTCTGCTTCCCTGGCACAGTGCAGCGAGGCACACAGAATGAGGCATGGGAAACCCCTTGTGGCCCTCAGCTTGGCCCTCAGCCCAGCCTAATTAGTCAGATCGATGGTGTGTTAAATCTGAAAATGTCAGGCTACACAGAAAGGATCTACTAAACGAGTCAAGCAATTTTCATGGATGTGTGAGGCAGTTCCACTTGCTGTCACCTCATTCAGCATCCAGTAGCCCACACCAAACCTCTTCATGTGAAAGTACACACCAAGACTGAAATATCTAAACTCTTTTCCCTACTGAAGATACAAGTAACAAGATGGCATTCTTTAGCAAAGAGGCAGTTCTAGGTTTTCTAAAAGGTTTGTGAAATACCCTTCCTTCAGTTACTGCTCTGCAAGAGTAAGAAGCATATCCTCCTGAAATAGTAAGAAGCATATCCTTCTGACATTGTAATTAAAGATGCCCCAGGGAAAAAAAGAAAAACCAAAACCGAAACAAAAATAACTAGAAACCAGCCTCTGCAGGATTAGACCTTCAGAGAACTTATTTCATCACTTCTTAAGAGCGGTACCCAAACATTCAACACCCCAAAACATAAAAACTGATTGGCTAATTACTTCATGCATCATTATTTCATTTTCTGTAGAAAGCAATTTAATTCTATCCTTCCTAATAAAAAAAGCATTTTATCATCTCTCTCACCCGTCCTGAGTTAGATTGCACAGATGCCGCCATGACAGTAGATTAAATGTCATGATATTTCTTACCTGAAAAGGCATTACAGCTGCAGATACCAGGAGCTGCACTCACATTAAAATAGATTCTTTTAGCATTTGTGCTCAAAAAAATAGCATTTTAAAAGATTCTGTCATTTTTGGAAGCTTCTTAGGATTAGGTCTTACAATGTGGGTAATGATTAATAGAAAACACTCAAAAACAAAAGCCTTCTGATGGGGAAATGAAAAAAAAAAAACACCGTAAGGCCATTTACCTTTTAAAGAGAGAAGAAATGCCTAGACAAGGGATTTAACTTGCTTTTGCAAAGAAGAAGTCTCCTCACAAAGAGGAAATAATTTAGTCAATGTAAGAAAAGCAGTTTTTAGATTCATCATCGTAATTCTGCACTGCAGAGTTTTACCATTTACAGTGGGACAAAGGGAAGCACTGTTTATTTTCGACTGATGTTGAATGGAAGTTTAAAATAGGAATGCTTTTACACAGTGAGAGAGAGCTGAAAAATGCCACTAGAGTGGGACACAATCTTACTGCAAATCAATTTAGTGGATTGCTGTCATCTACTTCCTTTTGATTTAAAACTAGAAACAGTAGTATTTAAACCTCCTTCTTAAAGTCTCAAGCATATTTTAGTATAAGGAAATATAAGGAAATATATTTTCATATAAGGAAAGACTGAGTTGCTGAGCAAAGTGTAAACATTTGATAAACTAGTGTTTTCATGAGATTGTGTTTGGATGGAAATTATGTATTTTCCCCCTTGAAAATACTTTATGACATAATTTGATGACATAAAAGAAATCATAAAAAAAAAACCACAAAAAGGAGTAATTCACAGAGGTGGGAGAAAACATGAACAAACATAAACTAGATCATGATTTCAAATGACAGGAAAAGGTTTAAGTGCTCTCTGAAGGTCTACCTCCAGCTATACAGAGGTGCATGAGATGAGGTTGGCTAGATCCTCCATAACAGATGCTGAAGAATGGTGCTGTGCTGGGTAAGTTAACATCCATATAAACAAAGCCACCAAAGATTAAGATGCAGAGGAAAAAAAAAAAAACAACCAGGATTACAATAATGGAGGAAAAGAGAAACAAGCAAAATGAGACCTTCTCAGATCCAAGTCTCCACTGGCCTATAAATGACCTCTCCTATACAAGGAACATAACGATTCAGGTAGGAAACAGAGATATCTCCCTCCCAGGGATTCAAAGCATGAAGCCTCTCACACCAGTTCTTTCTTCAAAGCCACATGACCTGGTAAAGACAGGGTTAACCACCTTAAGAGTCAATTTCTCTTGAAAAAGAAGGAGGGACAAAAATTAAAGTCAGGAAAAGGCTAAAAAAGATGTCTTGTGTTCCTGGTCCTCAGGACCAGCACTGTGGTGTGGGCGAATCTCTTTTAGATGGGGTACATGGCAAAAAATATAAACTTAAAACTGTGGGAAGTGGGAGGATAAAGGCTACTTAATCTGCCTGCTTAATTTTTAATGAAGGAACACAACTTAGCAAGGAACAGTATCATGAGAAGCTGGTTTCAAAGAAGGCTATTTTGAACCTGCAGCATTCAAACTGATTTGCAATGAGAATGCCGAGAAGGTGCTAAGACAGCTGAAGGGGCTGCAATCCCACCTGGAACCAGCATGCATCCATGTGGAAAAGGGAAGGCTAGTCACTTGGCTGAGCCACGGGGTGGGAGCAAGGAGACTTTTTGGAAGTCATCCCAAACGGTGGAGGAAAAGGTGAGGGGAGAGCACAAACCTGGGGCAGCAGCAGTTTCCCTACTAACTTTTCCAAGTGACAGCAGAAGCAGGGCGATGATTCATAGTGACCATCAGCCCCTGCCCCAGTAGCAGGGGCGCTCTCTAGGAAAACATATGCTCAAATGCTTTACTGCTCTGAGGCCCAGATGCTTAGCAGCTCTCTTGGGAGGAAAACGGTACTTACCTTGCAGTACTGTTATGTTCTCCCTGTGATAATAGATAACTACTTCTTATAGTCCAGATAAAATTATTTTTCCAGCATTGAAAGAGGAATTACCTGTTTGAGACATGCCATTTTGTGACTAATAAAATCTATACATGACATACATGTGGGGACACAAAAATACTTAGGGCATTATAGAATTTGATAATGATAATTTCAATATTATTACTTTTTGTTTTATTTTCAAACTCTGAAATCACTTTGACTTATTTTATATGAGAACTCATTTTCTAAAGCAGAGTTCTAAAGTCTAAAATGTGTATGTTTACAAGAGAGCAATTTAAAATAACGTAGGACTGAACAGTATTCATGCCTGTAGTGAAACATTTTCTTCCTTGTTTATCCTGAAAAACAATCATATCCAGATTAATACTCAATGTAGAAAATATTAACCTGGAAAAAAAATTTATGCAGGTGAGTTATAAATCCCTGGAAATATTACAGTAGCAAACCATGCTGACCTTTAGCTCTAGGATTGCAAATGGTAATGCTATAATAATTGTTGTATGTCCTTTTATTGTGCGACTCCCCATTCCCCCAGCTTACTAGGAAATGGGAAATGATGGCCTTTAGCAATCCTTTAAATTGAAGGTATAGGGATGCCTTAAGATTATTCCCATTTATATATAACCATGTAGTACTGTTATTATTTATATCTTGCTAGCAGCATTTGAAATGCATCTGTTTCTGTGGGTAGCTTTGTAAAGGAAGGTTCTATGCGTTTTGAACAAGAATTAAATCTGTGCAGATGATGATGACACCACATAAATGCCTTCTTTTCATATTTTTGTGAATTAACACTGCAGCCTCAGAGAGGAGGATTCCACGCTGCATTCAGCAGTATCAAAAACAAGCAAGATTTAATGATGGAGATGGACCGTTATATAGCTATAAATACTCAGCATTGCAACAGTTAATGCAAAATGAGAAACGACTAATCAGGAAATAAGGCTGGATGTTTGGTGTTTAAAGCATTCTCTAGCCAAAGTGTTTGGGAGATCTTGGTTTCCTCCCATTGGCACAATGTGGGGATTGATCTCTTTCACTTTTCTGGAGAGACTGGTGTAAGGAATTTGGATGAAGAGGGCATGAGAGCTGACTCGCACTACAAATTCTTCTGTTCTAATGATTTTCCAGAGACTGGCACCGCTAAAGATCAAAAACACAGTGCAAGTTTGCCAAAGTCAGTGACCTAAAACAAAACTACAAAACCCTGTGATATGTTCTGTTTGGTTTTATATATTTTTAATATATTTTTTATAAATGTTGCTAACAAGTTTGAACCAGACAGATACTGAATTCAGTAAGCTTTTCTTCTTCTATTGAGAAGACATATATCCAAGAGGCACAACCTGTTTCTTTATGCAGGGGTAAGATTAACGTATAAAATGTATAAATGCATAAAGTGTATAATGTGCAAAATAAAACTATTGAGCTAGTACTTTTCCTGTCATGCATTCAGGATCCTCTAAAGTTGTCACCAGCTACTGTTTCATTTAATTCCCTAGCCTTCAGGGTAATGTAAGAAAATTGAAGAGATTAGAAGCTCTCTCTTTCCTGTTCAATGCATTTGTGTTGCAGCAAATTGGTACCAACCTTCAATCTCATGGCCAGGGCTCTCCAGGGTCCTTCCACTGATATGACAGAGCAGTCAACTTGATAAATGGTGCACAATCCCTTCAGCACAATGGAGAAAGCTTTCCTCCCTACGTGTGTAGTTGTCTCTCCCACACTGGAGGGAGAGGAAACAATTAGCTGTCTTATTGCACTAAGGAATGCCACTATTCTGTTTATGTTGTCTGTGTTAATTAGAAGATACATTTTTTTTCCCCCTTGATTAATTATTTCATGGGCAGTGGGAAACACAGACTATGAAGGGAACTGGAGTAAAGGCAGAATACTTAGCTTGGAAAATTATTAACTTTAGATAACATTAAATAAAAAATATTCATTACAGAGGCAGCTCAGTAAAGTAGTTAAATATGTGCTTAACTTCAAGTTTAGGAGCTACTGGTGATGAAGTAGGGGGACTGTGCAGTGTTACATTATGCCCTTACTTGATCACCTTGTTGAATTGCAGCTAATAGATATTGAATTAACACAGTCACCAATGTAAGCACTGCATTAAAGTGCATTAGCAAAAAATTTAAGCAAATACTTCACTCCTAGTCTGGTTCATTCTGGTAAAGCAGTTCTCTAGCACTCACTACTCTGAACTGGGCATACTTAAACATTGAAAAGGGACCATCTTGGTCCTTTTCACTGTGTGCAAAATTATAAAGGGAAGATGGAGGGTAATGACAGGCCCTTACAAGTCAGATTTTCAGATTCTTCTTTCACAAGAAATTTGGCCTTAAACAGACAGGCATGTATGTGTTTGTGTCACACCCTATATTTCAAATTTGCTCATGCAGGCAGCTGATCTAAAAGGACATAATGTAAAATTTATAATAGATGGCCGTCTAGAGCATTTCAATATTAACAAGCCAAAAAGCCTTAAAGTGTTATTGACAGGAGGTGAACATGCAGAGTATCAATTTCCAATGAGACAACAAATAAAGGATGATTTCCAGTAAATTATATCTTTATTTATTATTAAAATAAATTACAATTTAAATAGATTTAATATTTATTAATTAATTAAATCATACCTGTTGAAGATCAAACAGTATATGTCCTAAGTTAGATGCAGTTCCCTATTAAAAATCTATACCAATTTTACCCAAAATAACACACAGCATTAAACAATGCCATTAAGCAAGCTAAAGGTGCATTCAAATCAGTCATTTACTAAATAGTCCGTGAAAAATGACTGAAAACATTTAGGAAGCATGCAATTGAGGGGTAGCTATCTGTTTGTTTTCAAACTGGGTACACTGCCGATTTCAAAACATATCAGGTGTTGCACACCAAAGTCATGTTTTGCATTCCTGCCTATTCTAAACCCACAGAAGAACTGACCTGCCACTTCACTTCAAACTGAGAATTGATAACTTTTCCCCGTCTGTTCCTTTATGCCTCTGGCAATGCACAGGACTGGGAGAAGAGTGTGTGATACAGGCTGAACAGTGAATAGTAGTTGCTGGTAAATGAAATGGGGTGAGGTAAGGACAAAAGGAACAATCTGATCTCTAAAATTCCTTGCCTTAGTGCATTTGCCAGAGCCTTAGGGCTGGATGTTCAAAGCAGTGTGTGTAGAGTCAGTTGCCTATAGGCACTCTTAGGGAATACAAGTTGGTTTTCACATTGCTGAGAATAGATTGTTAGTGCAAAACACATACCATGCAAGATATAAAGGAGCTGGAGAAATCCTAGTTCTGTGGTTGAAGTTACAATTTACTTTTCTAAAAGTGCATGTTACCTGTCCCAAGTTTACAAGGAAAGTGTGGTGGGTTGACTCTAGCAAACAACTGAGCACCCACACATCTGCAGGATCAGGGCACAATAGAAAGAAAGTGAGTGAGCTCATGGATCAAGTTAAAGACAGTTTAATGAAGCAAAAGCTGCAGATGCACGCAAAACAGGAATTTGTTTACTACTTACCATGGGTAGTCAGGTGTCCAGCCACTCCCTGGAAAGCAGAGCCTGAGCACACATAACAGCTAATTGGGAAGACAAACACCAAAACAGATGTCTTCCTTTTCTTCCCCCTCCCTTGAACTTTTGTTGCTGAACATGACAAATTATGGTATAAGATATTGCTTCGGTCAGATCCGATCAGCTGTGTCTTCTCTCAATTTCTTGACTTTCCCAAGGCTGCTCAATTTGGGAACAGGGGGCAAAAAACAGAGGACCTTGAAGGTGTTCAGGTATTTTTCAGCAACAGACCAAACATGGGTGAACCAGCACTGTTTTACCAAAAAAGGAAATAAAGAAGCAGGGCTTTTGGGGTTACCATATGGAATGTTAACTCTAGCTCAGCCAGACCCAGCACAGACAGCAAGAGAGCTGACACCCAACAATTAAGCCTCCTTCAATCAAGTTGTCACCAAAATGAGGGAAAGACAGAAATGCTCCCATATCTTTTCACTGTTGATGAAGGCATTACTTTATTCTGCCCAGGATGTGCAATAGAAATCATGTCATCCACACATATCTGGGTTGTACAGTGCAAATCATTCCATCACACAGGATTCTTTACCAGACTTTTCACATACTTATACAGACAAAACCTGAAGAAATTCTCATACATCGGTCTTAAGATACACAGTCGTTAGTATTCAATCTCCTATTGGTTATTGTTCCCTTCGTCTTCAACGCTAATGGTCCTCATTCTTTGGTTCTCTTATCAATCTTTTCCCAGACCAGGTGTCTCTGAACTCTTCAGGGAGTGATGTTTGGAGTTACGTTCATTAATGTTTATCGCACATGTATCTTCTGTCTACTCCCAATCTGTAGCTCATCAGGCCTCACCAGATGAACAGAGTCTTTTAAAGAGAAACGTAATTCCTCTGCCCCTGGGCAAAGGAGAGCAAATCCCTCACTAAAGTTACATAAAAAAATATTAAAAGTTGTATCATTTTCAACAAAGTCAGCCCTTGTCCCTGGGACACATCCTTTCACAGATGACAGGAACCACTATTTGTGTGGACAAATTCAGTTAATCACTAGCCACTTGACACATCTGATTCCTTTGCATTTTTATCAGGGAAAGTCAATCTCCTTGGCAAATTGCACTGATTATGACAATAACATCCACTCTTCTGGCCTCTCCCAACAACAGGGGCCATGCTGCCTCAGAAGTATGGGTCAGGAAAAGAGCTTGTTGTGTGAGGTGGTGGCTTTCACAGTCGAGTATTTTCAGTCTGGTTAAGACCAAGGATTGAATCTTTGACATCTTTTATAAAGAGGCTTAGCAAACATCAACTAAGATGTTACTGAAGGAAAGGCAGTAGAAGATGCATGCACAATGCACTGATACTTAAACCTCACCTGTAATTCCTCTGTCAACCCAAAGAGACGCGGAGAAACCATTTGAGTATATTTTTGACTGCAAATCATAACTGAATTTGATTTTTTTTTCTCTATATTTGACTTTGTTTGAAAATTCATAAAGCCTGTGACATTAGGGAACAAGTAAGATGCTTGCATTAGAAGAGAAAAATTACATGTGAATAACAATCACTCATGCCTCTACTCAGATGTCTAAAGACCACTGTTCCTCATTGTTTCTAATACTGAGTTCTACAAATGGGGGTGATTCTACAAAGAGCAGTTTAAGAGAATTCTAAAACTGGCCTAACGGACACATGCACTGTCTTAACATCCTGAAGAGCATCCCTAAAGTTCTTCTAAAACAAGATGCTGGAATGCAAACATATTACTGAACAATCTTTTAATTTTTAAAGTGTCACTGGTAACTTCATATTCATTGTTTTCTTAGTAAAGAGCTAATGAAAGTTTTTGTGCCTGCTGTTTTTTGTCACTGCCCTTACACATCATGGCACTTAGCCTGTTCAACATTCACACAGTAAACAAGCCACTCCTCTGAGTGTCATGAGGTCTTCTCAAGACGTTTCACCAAACATTTATTTCTAGTGGAGCCAGCTGAAGCCAATGGACAATTATTCACTGTTGATTCTGAAATACAAGCTCCAGAAAAAATGTTGGTAGATTGAGTAAAATGTCCTGACTTGTAAAGTAGCACAGCATATTTTCATTCTCCAGCATCAGGTCATCATGGGTGTTTTATTCAATGCAGAATAGTTGCTGCAATTTCACTACACATCACCTGTGTAATAACTCATGACCTGAGTAACAAGGAACTCATTAAACCTACTTCCTGCTTTTCCTTTACACACAGACCTCCCAGAAGTTTAGCCATACCTAGTAAGTCCAAGCATTTTAAGGGATAGTGCTAAAATTATCTACCATTCTTTTGTATCTGAAATCACCCTTTTATTTTCCTCCACTACATTGCTAGCATAACTAGGAAACAATATATTAACCTAATTACATGTTATTTATTAGGCAGCAAGCAAATAAGTCATTCAAAGACAAATCCCTGTAGTTATTCATAGAGCTGCTTTGGATGACAAAGATATAGTAAACCGAGCAATCTTTCATTGTATTTACTGCACACTCTTTGTACTAATGAACAATAACCAGCTTTACTTAAATAATAGCTTCTGTTCTGAGTTGTGGTAAATGTTATACAGACCATATTCATCAAAAGCACGTCAAAGCCATGGACGACCTTTATTTTTTTTGCTTGCACTTGAAGAATTTGGGTAGCTGGTGAATAGCAATGATTTAAAGGGCTGAATAAACATCATGTAAAATAATTAGTGTCTTTAAAAAAACAACATGTATAATGTACTAGTGGCAGCTCAGCCCCTGAGAAACAAACAGTGAAGATGTTGGCAATTTATTTTTATAACCCTTACCTTTTAAGGAGCCTATGCATTCTCCTTGCTTTCCGTTTGAGACAGGCTTTTTCTGTGTTCTAAAACATGCATTAAATCTGTACCTCAGTGGGCAGAAAACTTCCCATTAACTTCACTTAGAATTAATGAAGACTATAAAGCAAAAAGAAGTAAATTTGAATGTGAATTCACCGAAAGAATGAAATAGGAGAGGAAAAAAAAAAAAAAAGAGAGAAGAAGAGGGCTTTGGACTTGACTGTTTTAAGCCAGGTTAGGTTTTATGTGCTTTTTGGAGAAGAAATGGAATCCCTATCTTCTTCCTCTCACACAGAAATCCTACACATGATATGAAAACAACCCTCTTTCTGCTGCTGAATATTTATGCTTCAAAGAAACTGACTCAGGACAAGATAGTATAAAAGTATCCTTGAGTGTGGTGGCCAGATCATCTCCCAAGAACAGTGCTCAAATACCCTTTTTATGATCCAGATATTAGAGAACATGATCTCCAGCAGGCCTGGTAGAATACTCCTGAGCATTGCGTCAGAGCTCTAGTTGTCTTTAAGTTGCTCCGAGTCTGACCTGGCAAAAATATACTAAGAATGTCTACTGGATAAGACCCTTCATGTGAGACACATAAGACACTTCAGTGAAATATGCAGGTGCTTAATGTTACCAAGCTTTGAGAGTCCTGGGCAAACACAAGAGAAACATATAAGAAACTTGGCAGAAAATAGCTGGGGGAAATTAATGGTTTCCATGGTGGTACAACAGTATAACATCTGTGTAAACACAGAGGACCTGCATTTTGAAGTTAGCTACACCAACAGCACTTAATAAACCCTCAGGTTCTTTTTTGAGGTTAAATAGAGGATAGTGATTGACATGAATAACATTTGCTGACCCAACTTAAAATCAGGACTCTCACCAGTGTGATACCCAGCTTTTGGGGACAGACATTTACAAGTAATTGTACTTCTGTCATCCTAATTCTCCTTACACATTCCTAAATTAAGAATTCTCTGATGTCCATTAGCAACTCTTTCCATGAGCCCTCAACTAACCTATTAAAACAAACATTATGTTTTTATTTTTAGAAGAGTTGAGTAAAAATACCAGCAAGCTGTTCCTCGCACTGCAAAAGGAGTGTACATGTAGTCCAGTAAATTCAGCCTAAGTTTATTTCTTATCTTTCCCTTGTCATTTGAGACTTAAATTGAGCAAACAAAATTAATTTATAATAATAAATACAAATTTCTATGTCTAATTCTTTTAGAAACTTACACATTTTTTTATAGAACAGAATGAATCATAAAATTGTAAAATGGTTAGGGTTAGAAGGG
>VXBB01013926.1:54360-77299 GCA_013399915.1 Illadopsis cleaveri | reverse complement strand
AAGGTCTCCCCTAAGCCTTCTTTGCTAAAGGCTGAAGAAACCCAGTTCATATGATGGGCTCCATAAGAGTTTGATTATTTTTGTGGATCTTCTTTGGATCCTTTCAAACTGTCCACATATATTTTGTATAGTGGGGACCAAAACTATACACAGCATTCCATGTGGTACCTGATAAACGCTGAGTAGATTGGGATAATTTATCTCTGCTAGTGATGCCCTTTTTGATGCAACCCAGAATCCTGTTGGCTCTTTGCTGCAGAGACTGGTCACTCATATGGAACTTATTGTCTACCAGGACTCCCAGAACCCTTTCCACAGAGCTGCTTTCTAGATGGGTAGATCCCACCCTGTGCTTCACTCCTGAGCTGTGTTTTCCCAGGTGCAGAACTTTACACTTGTCATTGTTGAACTCCATAAGCTTAGCCCACTATTCCAGACTGTCTAGGTCTTCAAGGTGAATCTCCCAAAGTACCCACTTCCCCACTTGGGTGTGTTTGGCAAAGTTCTTCAGAGTACACCTAATGCTGTCATCCAAGTCACGTATGAAGATATTAGACAGTGTTGAAAACAGTATTGATGCTTGGGGGACCGACCACCTTGTGACAGGTTTCCCATTTGCAAAGGAGCTATTTAGTTAGTTGGCATTGGGCTGTCCTTGTAACTTCAGGAAAGGAAGATATCTCTAAAATTCTCATCAGTCATTCACAAACAAAGGAATCACAGCAGATATTTATGCAAATTGTTGAGTAATAACTGCATTTCTTACTCTGAAGCACCGATCAGACAGTATCTGAAACTGAGCAGTGAAAAAGTAAGGAGTAAGAAAGGAGGAGAGGATGGGTTTGGGAATAAAGGGTGGTGATGAAGAGCTGAGAAATAAAGCAAAGATAGAATACCAGTTTCCAGTTCAGCTATCCCTTTTCAAATTGTTTACTAGTACAGGCAGTCTTTGAAGTCAGTCCAGCCTCCTGTGTCTTTTCTCTGCTGGTGGACAGATGATAGATTTGCCACTGTGCCCTCACACCAACTGCATCCAGCTGGTTCTCTTTCCAAATGACCTCCTAGCTGTGCCTATTTGCTGTGTATTTCTAGTCCCTTGATGTTCCATTTATTCAGTTCTGTCATCTTCTCCTAATGTAAAGCTTGTGCTCTCCTGACAGGGGATGTCAGCATCAAAAACCTCTTTCTCTAAAGCATGACCAGTTGAATTTGTACTACAAATACCCTTGCAGATCCAGTAAATCCATTCTATTTGTTACCCTCATTTTTTATAATCATGTGGGATTTGAATATCATGATTAAGAATAAGATTTTATTAAGATTATTTATAACCAACATAGTCAATAGTTCTGTGAAATAAAGTGTTTTGCTGGCTCTCACCACCAGCTCTGTGTTGGTGGCAAAGACAAATGTAACCCCCACTGAAATCCTTACTATTCAGGTCACAATATATTCTTATAGATCAGCTCAGACTGGATTTTTACATGCTCTTTTATGCAAGCTTCAGAGCAGGATTTGGGGATGAAGCATTTCAGACTATATTGTTTCAAAATCCTTTTTAACATACAAAAGTATGAGCTTCTTTTTAGTTGAAAATCATTGCTCTACAAGGTAGAGACAAAATTCAGATGAATAACAAATTGTCTTAAATGCTGAGAAATGCTAAACTATGGATAAATATATACAGCCTGAAAAAAGTGTCTGATTGAAATCGTAATATGAACCATTACTTTTTGTGACATTAGATGGCCACAGTTAAACTGAAATGTTGAATAAAAGCTTGATAAAACAATCATTACAAGATATGATTGATACTAGACACAGGACAAACAAGGTAAGGTGGTTGTGCAGAATATCAAGCCAAATGGAGTCGATGACCTTGGAAGTCTTTGTAACACTAATGATTCTATGATTCTATGATTTGTTTTCATTCAGGTTTTTCAGTAGAAATATTCTATCAAATAGGCTTTACATAACAGTCACAGCCAATAGTTCCATTTGGTTTTGTTGAGAAAAGGATAGCATATATATGAGTATAAAAGTCACCAGAATAATTAGCCAAATTTTGACCTGAGGTACATACAGAGAGACGCGATTCCATTGGTCTGAGCTTTTCCCTTCTGTCTGCAACTGCTACTACAGAACTGTGACAGATGCTACACAAATCTAAGCAATATTAGATGTTTTCAGTGATGAAGTGAGGAGAAGCAGAAAGAAACTCCGTGACAATAACAATAAATAGATTATTAGTATGTTGCCCACACAAGTTTGCCTACTGAGTCTTAGCTTTAAGAGCTCCTGAGGAGACTGCAGTTCTTCACTGAGAGAGCAAAGAACCAAAGTCAAAGCACAAGCATATCTTCTCTATATACCAAAGCCTCCACTATACAGGAAACAGTGTTTTATTAAGTTCCTGGCAGTGTTTTTTAAGTTCCTGGTAAAAGACACAGTTTTGTATCACATCCTTCAAAACAACAGGAGAAGAAAACAGTTGTCTCAGGATAAACAAAACTATATGTACACATACCATTGCTCATTGCTTCTGAATAAAATACTACTTAACTTTTATAAGAAGTCATAGAACTGAGTAAAAAATGAAAACAACGTTTTTACAAGAAAATGTGTCAGAGGAGCTCCATTTTTAACCAATTACCACTTTGAGTCATTAACCACTCTTAGAACCTGGTAGCTACATAGATTTTCATCAACTTTGTGGTGAATCTATACAGTCCATGCCTCAACAGATTGTCAAAAAGGAAACTTCCTCTTGCTAAAATCAAGTGACTTCTACAGCTATCTTCTCATCCTGAGACAGTTACTTCACTATGGAAGCCAGTCAGGTTGTTTAAACACGATTTATCCAAGAAAAGCCACTTCAAGAAACATATAGGCAGACCTCTGATGTGCCAAAATGACTGCTGTATTAAATCCCATGTATGTCTCCAGTTTTATATGTAACCAAGATAAACCTTAAAATAGAAATCATTGAGAAATCTAAATAAATTTAAGAAATATGGTTGCCTTGAAAGTTCTTTTATGCACTACAGTTAAAGTCTAGTTTGTCTCTGAACCAAATGTCTCACGAGTTTTTTTAATGATTTTTGAGTCACCTGGTATTAACTCATGTGTTTCCATATTTAAAAACTGATAAGTGGTTGATCTGAGTCTGTTGGCTGAAGAAAGATGTGTTTCCTTTCTGTCTTATTTAGTAAATAAAGTCTGATTTCCCTATAGTTTCTCAGGAACCATGTTAATGTCTTTGATATTATTTTGCTGGAGTATAGTAGCTGGAAAAATATCCCTGCCACAAGTTTCCATAGTGATTCTTTTAAAGTATTTTAGTTATTTGCTTCTCTGTTGTTGTGAAGATGACAGTTCACTAACTTACTGTGGAAGGTGAGGGCTATCACTGAAAAGCAATCTGTATGATACTGAGAAGTGAAATCCAGAAGTCTTTTAGAGTATTTATTTTATATATAAGAGGGTGATTCTGAGTTTTAATACAGAAATACAATTGTGCTTCTAAGAACTTTCATAGCCATGCATGTTTCAGAAGCATGAATAAAGGATAGTAATTTAATAAAATATCTTTATATACTGCAAGAAATAAAAAACTTATGACAACTCATTTTTATTCTGTTTGAAGAGAACACTAAAATACTGCTCACAAGTAAATCAGAAATTTCAGCAGTTGTCTTCTAGTGTCTCTCACCCATTGCCCCTTCAACGTTTGCACTACCTTCAGTTCGTAGACAATAAATAGTGTGTACAGAGATTAAATATCAATAAGAATTGCTTTCTATATTCCTCGTTTCAGCATTGTACACAGTGTCAGGATATGAGTTTCAGTTCTTTTACGGATTTTCATAGTTTCAGGGAAGGACTGAGATTACCACATCTAATGGACAAACATTAATGAGAATTAATTAACAATTAAAAATTAATAGCTAGCCTCTAGCAGCCATTCCAGCTTTCAGGTGGTATCATGTCATGTAGCATAAGTATCACCATTTCTGTCCCAAAGAGAGTAAGAAAGAATGGGCTAGCAGAGTAGAATAGCATAGCATAGTGTAGATGGCATAGCATGGCATTGCTTAGCATGGAATGGAACAGAATAGAGATTTTCTCCTAGTAATTTTCAGTGCTGCTGTTTCACTTTGTCTCATTTCCCAGGCTAACTAGGAAAAGATTCAGTTCTGAGTTCACTAACACCAACTTCCTTACTACCAATGCCTGACAGCATCTGGAAAATCAGACCCAAGTGCAAAGAGGATGAATATTAAAATAGATAAAATCATTCCTTGCAGTAATTAACAGCAGCTACATATGCACAAATTGTTTGATGACCATTCTGGAGCAAAAAATTTATTGTTTTATATTCTGCCTAAAGACTTTTTTTTTTTTTTTTTCCTGCCAGGACTTAGAGAATCTGTTTAGAACTGTTATTTTAAAATCTAGGGTTCTTACTGTAACAAGAGGCAGCCCTGCTTTGATGTCAGCAGCAATTCTGTTTGTTTCTGTCAAAGGTAAAATAAATTAAATGCTTTAGTAATTAAATAAATGGAAACTATTCCAATTATTCTAGTCCCTAATGATAAGTTTGTTGCTGTGGGAAAAATCTTATTTCAAGACACTTTCAAGAAAATAGGAATATTTGGATTAGTTAAAAATGTATAGTCAAGATCAGTATCCTCATTGTTATGAGAACTGCAATTGTTTTTCTTCTGTAAAATGAAGAGCTCTGAGTGTTTGGCATTAAGTCTTGCAGACTTTTTTTCTAGTAAGATGTTTTCCCAGTTCTAAAAAAACACCACTCAGAAAGAAACTATTTAGTTCATATTACATTTCCTCAGACACTGTGCCTGTGAAATTTTCCATATGCAACATAAAAGTCAAGCACTTATTCTTCCTGATGGGAATCTTGCCAAATGTTGGAGTTTTTTTCCTAGAAGAATATTTTTAAACTGTTAGTGAGTGTAAGAAGATTATTGCAGAATCACAGAATGGAGAAGGTTGGAAGGTATCAGAGTGGATTATCTGGGCCAACCTCCCCACACAAGCAGGGTCATCCCAAAGCAATTGCACAGGGTTGTGTCCAGACAGTTGTATAATATCTCCAGTGAGGGAGACTCCACAACCTCTCTGGGCAATCTGTTCCAGTGCACAGTCATCAGCACAGCAAAGAAGTTTTTCCTCATATTCAGGTGGCAGTTCCTGTGCATTGGTTTCTGTCTGTTGCCTTTTGCCCTATTGCTTGGATTACTCATAATTTATTTTCTTGATGGATTAAGCAGCAGAAAAGGGTTTGAGTGAAAGGTTGATTTGAAAAATATTTGTCATAAACCCATCACTTTTTTCTTTTTTTTAATAAAAACACTGGGCATTGACTATCTACTAAGGACTGAACTGTGACCTAGGTGAGTACAATATTCAAAGGTATTCAGTTAATTCATGTTTCAGGTACAAACTAATTTCTCTATGGAGAGAAGTAAGATCCCTCAGAGTAAAATGAGGTGTATAAATGTGGTATTTCAACCATCTCACTAAACAGCATGACAAGTGCACACAGGGACAGTGCTTTGCTCCTCCAGGGCTAAAACACCACAGAAGCAGGTTTGTGAGCATTGTGAGCTCACACAACATGGTGTGAGCCTTGTACAGAACTGGCACATGACCATATATGTGCCTTTACTGAATAGTAGTTACACATATTTAAACATGTTTGAAAAAAATTCAGCAGCAAGCATTAGTCTTTAGTTTTTAATTAGGGAGCATGGGATTGTACCATAAATTGTATCAGCATAACAAGAGTTTGCTGAAAGGTTTCTAAGGCTTGTTCACAAAAATATCCATGCTTCCCATATTTAGAGATCAACATACTTAGTGTTTTCTTTTCTTAAAAGTACTATAATGATTTTTTTTTGCACACAGAAAAGCACAGAAAATTTGATATCTGAAAGTTTATAGACATGTATGAGTCGGAAACACTAAGTATTTCCAGAAGAAATTTCTTCATTGAAGATAGATAAAATCCTTTTAAATCTCAGTAGGTTCATATCTGCATCATTAACTGTCTCTATACCTTTAATGTGTATTAGGGGTAAAATATTTAGGTACACCTAAAAAAGTCAGTGAAATGCTCTTTGCATTTTAGAATCTAATTAAAGATAAAATATAGTCCTAAATGAAGTAAAGAAAATTGCAAGAGAATTATGCAAAATTTCCCAGATGAAGGATATCTATGTAAATGCTTTTGATGTTTCTTATTTTCCCCAAATGTGACTTTTAAAATGTCTACTTTTAAGAATAAAAGAAGATAAACAGAGAACACTATATCAACTCATAATTTATTACGTAGTGCCAGAGTCTTGCTACATCTACACTTTATAACAACAGAGTATCACACTATGAGCTCTAGGACAGGTGGACAAGCCAATAAAAGTTCATGTAAAGAAGAGGAAATTGCAGATGAAATAAATATTGGCTTGTGATTTAGCAGATTCTGGCAGAGTCTAAAATCCAGTGGATATAAAGAGCAGATGATATTGCTCATTGCCTATAGTGAATTTTCAGCTTAAGATAGTGAAAGCAGCAACAGAATTTTCTTAAGTACACAAACAGGAAGTTTAAAAAAATAAATAAAAAAAAAAAGTGCTTTCTGTTTTGCTACCTCTTCTTCTTGGCAAGACTTGGTAGCAGTACTTCTTGCCCTGAAGAAATCATGTTCTTTTCCATAGATTTCCTTCCATGAGAATATGATAAATTTAGGGATCTGCTATAGGAAGAAGCCTATCTGTGGTTTTGTACTGAGCTCACTGGGCTATGGTTTCCTGGAAAGACAGTTACATAGGCTATACCTAGGAACTGGTGGGGTTGTAAGAACCCTTGATATGTCAAACTGTAAGAGATTACATCATCTATGTGTCTACCATTGCAGAATTCACACTGCTGCTGTCACATAGCACCACTTTTAATTTGCAACATTTTTTAAAGTAATAAAAAGTTTAAATTGCTTTTGTGATATCATACTATTGTAAAAGCAAACTTTTGGATTTCAAGTTCTTCATTTTGATATGTGTATATCTCATATCTCTACTCTTTATGGATGTCACATAACTTCTCACAATTACAATTTTTTAAAAGACTAATTTCAATTTATCTCCCAGTAAGATGCATCCAATACTATCTTTTTGCATTGTAAAAAAAAAAAAAAGATGGTTTCAACACATTTTTATTAAAGTCATTGTAAATTGCTATAATGTACTACTTTATAAATCATACTGTTAGAAAATGTTTTGATATGTCTCCATAAAAAGATTAAAATTTCGATATAAGAAATGAGTTTTGCATTGATTTCATAACCCTATATGGCACTATTCTAAAAGGAAAAAAGTGCATTATTCTCCTCTAAAGTTCTGCTTTGACACATTTGCAATATTAATAACTCTTTTTTTTTTCAAGATGCCAGATGTTATTGACAAGAAATTAATATGCACTTATGTTGTGTATTTAACAGTATTTCTTCTGAATTTGAGTAATTTGCTGAAGATCAATAACTTGCAAGTACACTTTATTCAAAATCCTGTAATCTCTCATCTCTGCCTTTTGTTGTAGCAGACAGACATTTTCTGTTACTGGAAAACTTTCCATGCCAGCCTCATAATGAAGCTTTAAATCTTCTTGGAAGCCACAATTTTTCATCCATTTTTTCTAAGGATCTCATCATCACAGCAATTTATCACTCAAATGAATACTAAACATATAAAAATATTCCTGGCGCATGGTTGGTTTTTTTTTTTGTCCCAAGAAAATAAATACTGGTCGAAGGATGCAATTAGCCAAAGAAGTTTTTTGTTTCCAAGGAAGCCATCTTTGGACAACAGGTGATCTTTTCAACTCAGTTTGAGTCCTGGAATCCGGAATTCTGTGATTTCTAACTAGAACAGAAAATAGCCTGAAGAAGCTTGTCTGGTCAACATCCCAACAAAACAACAATTTTTATAACTGTTGAAGAGCACATGTAAAAATATTAGGAAAAGACTTGTAAATACTTTTTCAAATTGTCCTTATCTCTTTGGATAAGAATTTCTTGTGCAAGTTTTAAATATAAAATTTATATCTATAGTGACCCTGAAAGAGGTATCAGAACTTTGTCATCTGTTCTGAGTGCTTTTTCAGTTTGCAGATAATTTTCTCAAAAGTTGATATGAAATGGGACCAAAAAGTCAGGATGATTGCTCCAAAAGAAAGAAATAAAAGGAATGAATAGAGGAAAGACTAAGAAAAGAAGAGAAGAGTAGTTAAATCAATGTATCTTATTTTAAAGTACAAACTTCGTAGGGTACAATTAAGTTTTAGTGTTCTGCCTCATGTTAAGGATCCCTTTCAGTTTTCCACTACAGGGTCCCTGCAGGTATCAAATGGGATCTGAGGTCACAATTTCTAATTTTGTACTTTTTCATGATGTTGAAATACTGTTGGTGAGATATCATAAGAGAGAAAAGGATCTTCAAAAATTGCTAGTAATGCTACTGATAAAGTCAGATATTAAATGAAAAGTTCAGAAAACCCTGTGGTATCATGCAAATTAATTGAGAAATGACTAAAAAGTATAGTTTTTCTGCAGCTATCTGCTAATGAGAGAGGGAAGAGGTAATAAGTAGGCTGAGGAATTTGAACCAGAAAATACACCTTCACAGGAAACCTATCAAAAGCAAATTCTCATGACACAAGTTTCAAGTTCTTTATGACCAACAGTCTGATTTCAATTGACTTGGAGAAAACTAGTGATACATAGTAGGCTGAGAAAAGCCATGTCATCACTATGTTCACGTTAGTCTAGTGAACATCCTGTCATAACATGTCAGGCAGTCTTATTAGTGATGGTTCCTCAGTAAGAAAAGGTTACATCAACTCATATCTAGGCTAAACAGCATTCTCTACACTTGCCAACAATACATAAAAGAAATGAGGAACTTGTTAATGCCACTACAGTACTGTGTGTTTACATTAAAATCAATATTTTCTTTTGCATCGTGCTGTAGGTGACATATTCTTGGCAGTTAAATGTTTCAGTGTGGTAGATACCCTTGTAAATTAACAATGTGAAAAAATAATTT
Source organism: Illadopsis cleaveri (assembly GCA_013399915.1). NCBI lineage: Eukaryota > Metazoa > Chordata > Aves > Passeriformes > Timaliidae > Illadopsis > Illadopsis cleaveri. Next base: position 68,180 of record VXBB01013926.1, on the reverse strand, counting down.
TTTAAGCTTTTGGTTTTTTACAAATGCTGGTGTAGTTTTTATAAATATAGAGTGGAATTACTCCTCAAAAAGGCAGCTCCCTTTTAGCTGTTTCCTTTACTACAGGAAGATGACATGTAGGTGAAAGCTAAACAAAGGGAACCAGCTCTCTTCTATGACCTTCTATGCTCAAAACCAAAATAAACCCACCAAAAAACACCTCACCCCAACAACCCCAAACTGTCAATATCCTAGAAAAGGCTGGGTTGTAATGATTATTGCATAAAACAATACTTATATGTACATATCATATGTATATCCCCAAGAGATCAAAATATACTTTGTGAAGTTTTATTCTCATGCAACATTATGAATGACAGAAAAATACAAGCCTTGCTGCAGTGCAGTGCTGATAGTTACTCTCAGATAACTCACATTTCTACACAGACTTTAGTAGCCTCTATAACATCACAAAAGCTCTTTTTCTCTGATCTAAGAAGTTGATCCCCTCCAGCAAAGCTGAGAGAGATGACATCTTAAAATTTATGAAGATAACATCAAAGTTGAGAGAAGAATAATGACAGTTTGTGGAGGTGATTGTTTTACAACAGCATTTCCTCCTGTTTCAATTTACAGTATGTATGCCTTAAAGAATTATAGATTAAAAATAGGTCAAGCAAAGTAATTTCTCTTTTGTTTAGCATTTTATATATAAAGACATACTTGAAAAAGAAAATATTATGAAAGTTTTTTTCCTATTACTTTTTCAAACAGTTTAGTACCATAGGGTTTCTCTTCTTTTCCCTAATGTAGTGGTATGACTTAGAACCTCCTGCAGCATTTTTTTTTTTAATAATAGTCAATTCTTACTTTACTTGAACCTTTTATTTTAAATTTTTTGAAGTTTTTTATTTCTTTCCTTTATCTTGCTGCTTGTTTTCATGAAAGGCTTCACAAATAAGTATTCTGGAGATTCTATTCAATTGCATTTGGTTTAAAATAACAGTTTTGAAACTGCCTTACTTCTTAAGAAAGAAAAGGTAACTTAGAGAATTATTAAAGTAATGAAAAACAAATTGATGCTTATCTTTAAACCTGCCAGTTTTACGGTTGTTAAAGTAAGTCAATGTCAGGCTAAAGGATTTAATTTACATCAGACGTAGGTGGTGTTTCCTTGGCAGGCCTATATATTCCAACAGGTTTCAGACAGCATAAGCATATGCAAGTTATTAAATTGATATCTCTTTTTTCCTTATATTGTCTGTAACTAACTTTTTAAAAATATTTGATTAGCATCCACGTCTGCATTTTACATACTCATGAACCAGTGATTATTATTTGCATTTAATATCTCCTTTCTTGCATTACTTGTTTATTCAAATTTTTTTACCAAAGTTTCATTTATGAGGAAGTCTGTGCAGTGGTATTCATAGAAACACTGCTAGAAATCACAAAAATAATAACTTTTTAAGAGACTCTGTACATCTGACTTGTAGGTTTCTTAAGGAAGTACCTACAGTTATTAAATGAATATGTAAAATTAAAAAGTGTTAGGTCTGAAGTGTTAGGTCTATTAGGTCTGAATTGAGTAAATAATTATTTTTAGCTTAAAAGATTTTAGCTTAAAAAATTAATAGAGTCTTTCATTTTCCTGACACAGACAGTATGATTCCATCTTCCTTCACAGTTTTATGTGTCTAATTTTGCTTTATGAATATTTACTTCCCAAAAGCCTGATTCTTCAACATTTCTGATTCAGAGAATTTCAGAGAAATTATTCTTTCCCCACTGTATTCCATTGATTACGCTGCCCACATAAAAATAAAATAATATTGTATAAATGTCAGAAATGTATTGGCTATGGAAACACTTAGAGAGGAAAAAGCTGTATTGAATATACTTATTTGTGAAGCCCTGTTATGACTTAACTGAATCTAAATAGAAATTCAAATTGCACGATAAAGAAAACAAGGTGATAGCATTTTTAGCCCTGAGCAACAGAAACCAGTGAAACTAATTGTCCATCCACTGTTGGGCAGCCATTTGTGAAATAGGTAATTGATTATTTAGAAGAAAAACTATATCGTAATGTCAGTACACGAGGGAAAGAAAAATCAAAGGCCTTTGTCAAAGGGACAAAATCACAGAATTAGCTAGGTTGGAAAAGATCTTTGAGATCCTAGAGTCCAAGCTACAACCTAACTCCATTTCATCAACTAGACCAGGGCACTGAGTGCCACATCCAGTCTTTTCTTAAATACCTCCAGGGACTACGACTTCCCCACCTCCCTTGGCAACACATTCCAATGCTGAATCACCCTTTCTGTGATTCCTCATCATTTCTCCTAATGTCCAACCTAAACATCTCCTGGCACAGCTTGTGTACTCTTGTCCTAATTGCCTGGAAGTAGAGACGGATTCTCACCTGGTTACACTCCCCTTTCAGGTAGCTGTTGAGAGTGATAAGGTCTCCCCTGAGCCTTTTTTCCTCCGGGCTGAACAACCCTCGTCTACTATGTAGAAAGCATACTACCAAGGCAGGCAGAACCCCTCTGACTCCTGCTGAGCTTCTCTCAGGATTGGAAGGGTGTAACTACACCAGCCTGTCTTTCACACTCCCTAATACCCCTTAGCCTTTCCACTCCTTTAAACTGTGCCCCTAGACAGAACAGATCTCTCACCTGCACACACTGTATGCAGGTGACTTTCCTGCAGTGTATTGGCACAGCCAGGAACAGGAAGAGGNAAAAAAAAAAAAAAAAAAAAAGCCCTCAGCCAAAACACTGGGCCCACCTAACATACAGCCCCCCAGGAGCTAGGAGGGTGGCTGTGTCCTTCCTTCTTGCCCTGCCTGCACCAACTGTGCACGATATTTCAGTGGCCTGCAAAGGGCCCTGTGACCACCCCTTGCCTACCTGAGGGGCTGGCAAGAGCCAGCAGAACAAGGATCTTGGACAGGNTTGCATAGCTAAAGGATGGCAGCACATCACAGTCTGCCAGCAGCAGACTCAAACTTCTTTGTTACAAAGCATCTTAGAAGTTTTTCAGCCAATAACATATTGTTAAAGCTTANAAGGCTTGTGTTTTGGACACTGTGATGAAAAGGCACAAAGTTCTTGTAGTCTCTCTGCTTTGTATATTAGAGAATCACATAGCCACTCATTACAGAAATGGAAATGCACACTTTTAGAAATAATTTCAGTAGGTAAATGTAATGATTAATGTATAATATCATAATAATATTGTTCCTTATGGCAGTCAATGAGAAGAAAAAATATCTTTGTTTGTAAAGGTATCTATTGTACTTATTAAAAACCTGACCCAAAAATCCCCAAACAAACAAACACCAAAAAAAGACTAAACAAATGAAATGTTAAATGTTTATTCAATACACTATAACTCACCTCAGAACAGTTCTGTACATTCCCCCTGCATTCAGCTCTTGCAGGGATCCCAGTGACTCATTTAACTTCTTTGTAATTTTCCTATTTCTCCATATAATTTGTGTATTTGTGGTACTTGTCTGNGTACTACTGTATTTTTTCTAGTTTCAAATTTTTTCACTTACAGCAGATTCTGAGTTTTCAGCTTTTTCTGTGTGAGGCCTGCTTTTTCAGCTCCTAAAAATCCTTTTTTACTTTTAGTGGTTCCCACACTGCAGTGCGCCGGTGCTACCAGCAGGCTCGGACACCCGCTGCAGTCAGTGGCCCGAACAGGCCCGGGGGGTTCTGTCGGGGCAGGCACANTACTTAAGTATTCCAAGTGAGTAATATCTAGCTCATTAACAGAACTACTAACCAAAATTTTTCATAATTAAATGCTTTATAGAGCATTTTCTTTGGGATATTACAAGTGCATTAAAATACACTGAAACTTTTAACATATTAAAGATAGACAAGGTTTTCCGGTAATACAAATATCTGCACATCAGAGGAAAGAAGTGAAATATGGTCAAGTGAAAAAGCATGTTACTGGAGAAAATAATTTAGAGCAAATCACAAACACAAATGGCCACAAATAGTCAGCAGTGGATTGCTGTGTTGTGCTGGCATCTCTTGGGAATATGTTACTGAAAGTGCTGCTTTTAGCAATGACTCTTGTAGGACAGAGCAAGAGAGAAATGAGCTTGCCCTTTGCTGGGAGCAATCAGGTACAGGTCCTTCTTGATATATGGTAGTTAGGGCAGTCCTATTGTTCTCAATCAAAACAGTGATTGTTGTAGAAAGAGACATCTGCAGATTAAATTTGCCTTTCTTTTTAGAGCACTGTAAATTCTTCAGTATCCTAAATGGGTTAGTTAAGATTTTCTTAATTTTTCCAGTTCATTTCATTACACACCCCTGCATAAATGGCTCCAGTGCAGCTGCATCTCTGTCTACTCAAGTGTCTGTAAATATTTCACTGTTCTCAAAACAAAAAAAACAAATCTCAGGAAACCTACAAGTCTTGTTTCTCCATTAAAACAAAACATTAAAAAAAAAAAAAAATCTGAGTTCTTCTAAATAGGTATACGCAGGAAACAGCAGCCTGACAAAGCCTACATATTTTCTAAATATTTTCCCTTCAACTTCACCAAGATCTGAAGAAAAAGAAGAAAATGGTCCTACTATGAAGTAGAGAATGCAGAATTTCAAGGGCTGTTCCTTCTTTTGAAAAAAGACATTATTTGAAGAAGTACCAATGTAACTGATAATAGCTTCAGTTCCATTTATAATTGAAGTAGCTGCTTGAACAGCCTTCAGTACTATGCAAATGTGCTGCACTAGAAGAGTTATAAAAAAGGCAAACTTTGGGGTTTATCTAATCTGAAAAAATTAAGATTTTTCTGTCTTCATGTTCACCATTTTTCTTCTGTGTTTTTATTTCTACATAGGAAGGTAAATGAAACCTCTTAATAACGGTAATGTCTACACTTTATCGTAATATAGATAAAATTAATTTTATGACAATAATTATTCTGAATGTGTATTTAATTCGTTTACCAAGTACTTGCTCAGAATTTAAAATATTAATTGAAATACATTCAAATTTATTCTCAAAAAGTATTAAAACATGGAAAAATTTCTAAAAAAAAATGAAATAATATCATGAAATAATATATATCTGCTTCTTGCCCATTTTTTTTTCTTTGAGTGTTTTTTTTTTCCTTTTATCTTGCTTTTTGCAATTAGTCCTAATATTGTTACATGTAATGATCAAAATGCAATTTTTGACTAGAGAAAATATTTGAGTTTTACAAAAAGTTCTGCAGGACAAATATTGTTCTATATATGTTCTATATATGAAAGACCGCAATAATGAGATTTTAAAAAAATCTTTTTTTAGATTAATATTTACTTCATATTTGAGCCAGTTAAAACTAAATAACATTTGGGATACATTTAATTTTATTAAGTTGAAGTTCTAAGGTAATTATGAGTAATTTAAAATTTAAGTACATTTATGTAAAAATGAAGACAAAATATTTCATATTATTGTGTTTCTAATATAGTACATTTTAGCATACAATGCTTTTATTTTGGATGCAAGCAGTTTTATTAGCGGAATAGTGTACAGGATGTAAATACAGGCCAGTTTCTCTTGGTTGTATATTTTAAAATTTTAAGGTTAGAAGTTGCATGGTAAAGGCACCAAGTGAAGAGATGTTATGTATTGCTTTTTTTCCTCCTATTTTTTCAATGACTTGCATAGAGTATTATTGCATGTATTTTTATTTATCTACTATGAAAATATATATTTGTGAGTTTGGGGTGAGCTGTTATGTGAAACACTAAAAGATGACCACTGAAAAGGCCCAGCGCTTTACAAAAATTGCAAACTTAGTTTTCCATTAACATTTTCTATTTTGGCATCTTAAAAAGAGTGGAAGTTGATTTCAGCAGAACATCCTGTGGGGAAATTAGTCCATTTTGCTAAAGTATCTTAATAATTACAGTGACATCAAGGTTAATTGCTTAATCTGTATTGCCATAGTGCAGTCCTGTAGAAATCCCAACACAATCTGTTCTATAATTAGTGCCAGAATACCCATATATAGAACAAGCAGTGGCTTAAAAAAAATAAATAAAAAACCTCTGATATGATTAATAAATAAGATTTACCAGAGTGTGTTTGTGTGTTTGTGTGTGCATTTATATCTATGTATATATACATACAAAGGGAAGGGGGAGATTTCAAAAACAGAGGTTTTGCAGACACAGTATATTAAACCCTTGAGGAGATATAAATAGCTGAGGTAGAAAATAACTTCAAGCAAGATGTTTTATCTCCTTATTCTTTTCCAACTCCAGAATGTAATTGCTAGCCAGCACCATCAGATTTGCATCAAGTCCCATGCTTTGCTTGTTCCATGTCAGAAACTAAGTAGTCAGGGTTTAAAAAGTAATTGTGAAGATCCTTCTACTTCACCTTTTGGGTTAATTTCAATAACACTGCCTATTGCTGAGCTTACAGATTTGTATTGCTTTAGCATGCTTCATTAGCACATGATCCCATGTGGATTTACTGACTGTTCAAATTCTGAAGATGTGCCATACTGAGGGACAGTGTGGTGCCCCTGATAACTCAGGATGACATGATGGTTCCCTTCCTGCTATCTTCTCATTTTTGGAAACTGTGAGACCATTTGCACATTACTCCTTCATATTAGTCATTAGTTCTTGTTGAATGCTTATTGCATCTGAAGCACAAGCTGTGAGTTACTCTGTGTTAGCTAATATAATTTTCAAATAACCAGTATCTGCAGACAGAAATCAGCTACTGGATCTTTAATAGTTATCTATTATATCATTGACATAATTTTCAAAATGGTTATAAGAAGTTTTAAGGCGTTGACTAATTACGTAGCAACACACAAAAAAATTCTGCTTTTAATGACCTTTAAAGAAAAAAAAAATTCTACAGATTATATCTCTCCCATTTTTACAGAAATTGGGATAAGTAAATCACAGCCAATACTAGTCTCAAATATGCAGCTCTGAAAAATATGGCGATGGAACAAAACATGTTCTATCATCATTTATTGTGTTTTGTACATCAGAACTAAAATGTAAATCCTGAATCCTTGAAAATAAACACTTTTTACAGACCTTAAGGTACACATTCCATTTTCAGTGTTAAGCCTATCACTCAAAAGTTGACGTCACTGTGATCAGCCTGAATATTTTATTCCTTCAGATATTTAAACTTTTACTTTAAGGGAGTGATGAGGCAAATTAATTTTAATTTTCAAAACGAGATAAATATGTCCTTACTGCTCAAGGGCTTACTCTCCAAGGAGGAATCATTAAATAAGGAAGTGTTTCCAATGACACATACTTTAGATTATGCCATATGAAAATTTTAAAATATCTTTTTCACTTGTCTTACCAGCATCTCTGTATTTATGTAACCTATTTGACTAATTGTGAAGACATATATCTTTACATAATATAGAGGTCACATATAGATACAGCTATGGAAATGTTTTATGTTCATACCTCTGAACTTGGCAACTTTTAAAATAGTAATTTTGTAAACTAAGACAATAATGTAGTCAAAAATAAAATTAAAAAAATTCCTTTATTTTTTCTACATTTTACTTAATCATAGACTCTTATTCAGTGCCTAATCATCTCCAGGGAAACAAGACTTAACTCTCCAACATCTTTAGAATTTTTCATTTCAATATTTTTTCAAACAAACACCACTTTAATTTTGAACCTTCATACTACACAGTGGGAATTTAGGCAATTTACAAGGCATTTACCATAGCAGTTGAGAGGCTCTTTAGACATTTCACAAGAATCTCTTTCACCTCAATATAAATTCTGTTCTTTCCACTCTCTTCAAAAAGGCAGTTGCTAACCTGATAAGTTTATTTTGTCAGACAAACTGTAATTAGTAACCTGCAATATTGTCAAAGAAGAAACCTGAAACTTAGCACAGCAGTGAGTCTATACTCTTAGGTAATTGCAGCTTTCTTTTTCTTTTCCACACAAGTCAAAACAGTAAAAACCTATAGAAGACTGGGAGTCTAAATAATGCCCTGAGCTTTTAAAGAAGCTTATTTTAAAGTGCTTGCAGCTGAATAATATTATTTTGTTCTCCGTTTTCCTCTCTTTGTCACCATAATTGCAGCTTAGAAAAGTTTTATAGCTCATAAGATACCATGATTGATGTCAGGTAGACACAGGAAAACTGCTTCCTAGATTTGTTGATAACTTACTGCAATTATCGAACTTTAAAGTGTGTGGGTCCATTTGGTTAGTGCTCCTTCACAAATTTCTTTGGTTTTCTTTCAGAAATATATACAGGAGAAGCCGAGGTAAGACCTGATTAAAAAAGAATTTGTTGATTTTAAAATTGCTAACAAGCTGAAATATAGTTCATATTTCTAACTTTTGATTAGTAGTGCCCATCAGACACAGGTAACTGTGCCATGTTGTGTGATTTCAGATTTTGGTAAGAAAAAAGAATATTTTTATTTATTTACTTTCAAATCACCAAATATTAGATATAAAAAGATTGATTATGTTTGTAAGTAATAGAAATCCACATTCATATTTAACTAATACTAAGCAAGTTTTTGGAGGAACTTGAGTGTACTACATTAAAGAATGTGTTTACAATGTTCCTGCTGTCATTTTCACTGTGAAAGATACCTGCTGTTCAGCCTTAAAAGGTCACATAGTCTTGGCTTCCCTGACTTAATCAATATAAACTACATGTCTCTGCATCAGAATAAACAGCCACTACTGCCTCTTCTCCTTTTCCAGATGAAGTACTGTGCTGTTCCTGATCTCCTCTTGGCTCTGGGTCAGCCTTTTCCCACATTCACAGTCAGTGCATAGGGCGACTGTAAAGACAAAGAGAACACTGGAACAATGTTAATGCAGTTGCATATGACTGATTGGACAATCTCAGCAAAAATTGATCTTCCCGTCACCCCTTCCAGTCCACTAATGTCATGTTGTTTTTTCAAAGAGACTTAAGCATACTTGATAGACTCATTCTCAGGTATTTCATTCTAACCTCAGAGGGAGTAAAGGGTAGGGTGATAAGCAAGGTCACTGACTATTGAACTGAAATTAATTAAATGATGAATAGCCTTTCAAGATAATTATTATCATACAAGTATTTCAGCACATTTCTGAAGGCCTCCCACTCAATGCAGGATCATATTCAGCTGGGTTTTGATTACCTCCAAGGGTGGAGATGATTCAACCTCTCTCAGCAACCTTTTTCAATATTTGACTACTATAACAGCATTTTTGTTATGGTTGACTGGAATTTTCTTGAATTTATGCCCACTTATTCTTGTAATGTCACTGAGTGAGACTAAAAAGAATCTGGCCCTATCTCCTTTAGTCCTACCTATCAGAAAATTGTTGACATTTTTTCTATATTTTTTTCAGTCGGCCTTGCATGGATTTTGTGGGGTGTTTGAAAAGGGTTCAGAGGTTTCTCATTTCACTGCTAAGCTGTTTTTTTTGTGTGTTGTCTGTCTAAGTGGTTTGGTGTTTTTATTCCTCATGTAGATTTCTCATGTATTAGAATGAAAATTACTTAAGGTCAGAAAATAAATTCGGAGACTGCATTATAATTATTCTATTAGGTGGCAATGGAAGATAAAACATTTGAAGACAAATTTCAGATTTTATTTATTTTGGTTCATTGCATTACAGTGTTAAATGCTTGAAAACATTCAGTCTGTATTCCTGTTGAATTTGCGAGTGTATTTAAATGAGACTGGCATTCTTAGTCTACAGGTAATTTTAAAAATTACTTTGACAGAATAGGGAACATATTTCTTTAAAAGCATGATGAAAATTGAAAACTGCAATTTAGACCTTTTCAGATCAATCTGTCAATCTGTTAAGTAATATACCTTCTCTTTTGGTGTAATTGTTGGGAATATGTACAAGAGCACCTGCATAAATGGAGGAAATTTGCAAATACATTTATAAGAAGTTTCTATAGACTTCAAGTATTATGAAAATTGGGACTTACACATACATTTCATTCCATCACTGTGTCAATTCCTCTAAGTCAGTAGTGAACTTTTTTCTCAGAAAAACAGCACTTTTTTTTTCCTTGTGCAGGACTGTTATTCACAGTTCCTTTTATCCTGAGGTTTTCTTTGTTTTGTTTTTGTTTTAATCAAATATGTAACAGTTTTGCAAACAGCAGTACTAGCACAAAGGTGTGTTCAAAATATGAACTGGAAAATACCTAAAGCCAAAGTTATTGTCAAAGGAAAAGGATGGTGTGTAGCATGAGATAAGCATTTTTTGAGACCAACTGAAGCATGACTATTTAAGTCTTGATTTGGTACTGCTTTATTCTGGGGGAAAAAGAAAGAGGGTTGTGGATACTGATAGATATGAATAAACCAGCTCAAATAAATGACCGTTTTTCTGTTTTGCTTGTTTGGTTTTACTTTTTATTTACTTTATTTCTTCTGAGTTAATTGAGGAGCACTGTGAGTATTTGTTGCCTTGTCAGGTTTCGAATCAGGACTATTATATAAAAATAGAAGGATTTTGAAGGTATTTTTTTTCTCAAAAATTCTTTGTTTATCATAACTGAATAGCACAAATTTCCATAGTCATTAAAAGAAAAAGTAACAGAGAGATATTTCGTGGTCTGAGTTATACAGAAGATTCAGACCAAAATTATCCAATTATTTCTGTTACCACAAATTGAAATCCATTATTGCACCTGAGAAGCCAAAATACAGAAGTGAAGAAAGACAAATGAGACTAATGAGAAAGCTTAGTATTTTGACTAAAAGTATCTGTTTTAGGAGAAGCAGCACCCTAAATAAAATCTGTAATCTTCCCAATGTAATCTAACTGCTGTTGAGGAATACATCTGGTCCAGGTGGCTGGGCTCAAAAGTTGCAGATGGAGATGCAGACTGGGCTTGGCTGGGAGTCTGAGGCAAGAGGCTGTGAACTGTCAAACTTTGGGACAACAAATGGAACGATGATGGCTGGTGCCAGCCAGGTGAATGGATCCATATTTTGGATAACAAAGGAGAAGAAAAGGGGTGACACCTGATTCAGATTCAGCGATCTCACTGGATATGGAGTGGGCCAGGAGTGGGGCCTCAGGAGGAAGAGTGAGACCTGCAGACAGACTGTGAGGATATAAAAGCCATGGGGTTCCTTTGTTGGGAGTCCCTCCTCAGGACCACCACCTGCAGCTGTTTCTGTGTCACTGCACTGAGAATAAATGGCTTTATGGAACGAGACATCTGAGACTCTGTGGTGGGAAACCTGGGTTGAAGNGAATAAATGGCTTTATGGAACGAGACATCTGAGACTCTGTTGTGGGAAACCTGGGTTGAAGCAGTGAGGAATCCTGGTGTATGTGGCTGTGAGTGGGGAGTGCAGGGGGTCAGAGGGGTTCCCCTTGGGTCACTGGAGCTGCTGCTGCAAAGGGACTCTGGTCCCAGCAGTGAAAGCCTCTGGCCTTGGGGGTGTGACTGCCAGAGAGGCTCAAGAATGGTCAGACTGGGAAGTTTCCTTAAGAGTTCCCTGATACAGTTTCTTATTTTCCAGGTTCCAGCAAAGAGAAATGAAATTTCCAGGGGTCTGAGCCCAGACGATCATACCCCTTTAAGTTTCCTCAGGACTCTGCTCCCATGGCAACTTGATAGAGAGAGGAAGCCTTGATCTAATTGTCTAGAAACGGAATTTTAATAATGCAAAAATAACAAACAAGAAGGTATACACTATATTTAGAGTGAACTGGAAAAAGGTAGGAACAAAGTGAGGCCAGCGTCAGACAGGGGTATTTATGTATTCTGGTCTGGGGCAGAGTTAGGGCGGGGTCTGAGGTAAGGGTCCAATAGGGGAGAACGATCAGGAATATTAAAATTTCTGCACCAAAAATCAACCTATGATAACACAAAGAACCAGGAACTTTCTAGCAGAAATGTGCATACTTGAACTGAGGGAGCATGTGAGTAAGCCTCTTGCTTAGAAAGGGGTTTCCCAGGGCATTAGTCCAGGGTTTTCCTCTTCTCGGGGTGTGGTAGATGTTATAAAATAAATTCATGCTTCAGACTAATGTGATATATGTTATAAAGTAAAATTGTGTTTCAAACTGAGGTTTCCAAGAACTGTAGAAATTTTTAGGCTGCAGCTAATTTGCAACTGTGAAGACATTCGAACAACGGCAGGGTAGTTCAAATTCACAGAAGAAAGGGAATGGCTTGGCAGGACATTCCCCATCCATCAGGGTGGGCCGGCTAGTCCCCAGCAATCAACACCTGATATGGATCTGAAATAAGGAGAACCAGCAATGAGCTATCAACATCCCAGTGACCAGTTCCCGGAATCTAATTCAGACTCTTAGATTTGTCTGGAAAAGTTTGTGAAAAGACAGCAAGGAGAGAAAGAAAAGGACATGAATATGTGTACTGAACACAGACTAACACAAAACTTTGCCGCCAGGAAAATAAACCCTGAAAGAACTGCTCCCCAGACCATGGAGTTTGTGAATGGGAGGAGTACAGTGCGAGAGAGGCCGACTCTGCATGGTCACCCAACTTCGATCCTGGGAATCAAAGTTGTTTTCTTTTATTGTGGCTTTTCTGATATCACTTTTTGCAAAATAAAAATTTGCTTTATGTTAAATTGGCTATGGATCCTTTATAACACGGGGCAAACCGCTCTCTACAGAGAAATAACTGTTGGCTAAGCTGATTAGTAACACTGAAATCACGTTAATCACGATGATTTAGAGAAAGAAGTGACAATTAGTTTTCCTTTAGGGTTTGCTTTTGGTTGGCTGAAGTTAAATGAAGAAAAATCCCACCACCTGGTTTGGCCCTCTCTGTATCTTTGTTAAACTTAGGTTTTGATTTCAACATATTTTTTTTTTTTAATTTTTATTTTAGAAATATATTAAGCACTTAGTTCAGGTACGGGGGAAATTGGAGGTTTGCTTTAAAGAGGTTGCAATCTATATTTTGAAGTCTGGTCTTTAGACTTCTGTATCACACAGTCTCAAGTCACTGCAGAAATAATAGAGAGAGAGAAGGAGGGTGTATATGGCTAAGAAATTCAGGGCTAACAAAGGAGAAGCCAATCTAAGTTTTAGAGCGACGACTATGCTGTTTTTAAAATTATAAATGTTCAGTTAAAGAGAAAGTAAAAATGCAATTATAGAAAATAAGTGACCAAATTTTGAGTTCAGAATACATTATTATGTTTCTCACAGAGCATAATTATAGTTGTGTCATTTTCTCAGTTATATTCAAGGTTATAGCAGCACTTATATTACAAACCCTATATTTCAAGAGTTTACAACTTGGTGGCAAGAAATTTACATAGCAGTGGAAATTAAGATACTAAGTGTCAACCACACAACACATTTTTTTACCATGCTGTTTATTATGCATGGGAGTGTAAGACTAAAAAGGACAAAGGCACTGACTAGGCCAGAGGTCTGTTATTTTGGCACAACAGCTACAGAGCTCTGGATCCCTTACTATCTTCTTAAAATTAGCATAAATATTCACTAGTAGTGATGTGTTGCTTCGGGTGTCCCTCTGGTCAGCCAGCAGTCAGCCTGGCAGCTGAAGCCTGGNACTAAACTACACTTACTATGAAAACTGTTAAACAAAATATTGCAACCCCACAGTGATGTTAAAATTTACTGTCTGCTATGATGCAAAGTTCCCATTTGAGACTTTTAGGTACTGGGAAATAGCAAAAGTAAAGAGCAAAAATAAATATTTTCACCACTTTTGACAACAAAGGATTATTTTTTTTTTTCCTGGTTTTGTTTGCTTATTTTTGTTGCTATTTGTTTTGTGGATTTTTTTTTTTTTTTTTTTTTTTTTTTATT
>VXBB01013926.1:35828-54269 GCA_013399915.1 Illadopsis cleaveri | reverse complement strand
CTTTTTTCTTTTTCCTTGCCCTTTTTTTTTTTTTCACTTTTCCTCAGAAACTGACATTTTAGTTTCAGTCCGGAAGTTTTCTTTATTATTTGATATTTTCCCCTTGATTTTATTACTTTCTACACACAGAAATACAAGTCATATATTTGTATAAAATATAAATATCAAAATTAATATTTAAAAAGAAGTGTCAGTCTTCAGTTAACAGCTCCCATTTAGCCTCTCTACAAAATAACCCTGTAAAAATTACTAAGAAACAGAATCAAAATAATTATTTTCTTTCACATATTCTGAAAGTTTAACTGAAGTCCACAACTCAAAGAATTGCTGAGATAGTTACTCCTGGTTTCTAACAGTTTCATTCTACAAAGAAATTAGTTTGATGTGGATTGATAATAATCTGTCTTTAATCAATTGTACTGCTTGACAAAGGGTCATTTTGGTTTTCAAGTACAAAATTAATTTATTTAGAGGACTGCAAATATGTTCAACATAATAGGAACACTTAAATATTTACATAATGGAAAGACTTTAATTATTTTATAAAACTGATGTTTCTTTTTGACATCCTGTTTGGGATTTTTTTTATTTTTCTTATGTCTTTTTTTTTTTTTTAAGAGTATGTCATCACTGAGATTTTAATTTTTGGGGCTAATTTTTAGTTATTTATGTTTTAAATATTTGGATGCCTTTTAATTACCATGAGAAATAAATTCTTACTATTTTATTTTAACCTGATAACTTCCGACTTTATTCAGTATAGGAATTTGCCTTTATTTTTAATTCTCTGAAATAATTTTGTTACATATTTTCATTTCTTCGTATATAGATTGCAATTATAAAAACTCTTCAGAGACACCTACCTTCATACAAGTCTGCAGTATCTGAGTTTTAGTATTGGATACTAAAAAATTTGGTGTGCAGCACAAGTAGACATGCAAATAAACTTTTCTGTTGACTGTGCATGTTATACTGGTAGCATGAAGATGTAATATAAACTCACTGAAAGTTAAAAAGAAAAGAGTTATTTCATCTCTGACAAAAATATCTATGAAAATCTATGACATTTTACCAGGATTTATTTCTTAGGAGCCCCCATCTGTCCCATTTTAGTTTTAGACCACATTTCAGCTGTTGGTTTTATATTCAAATGTGGTGTATCTCCTGCTCCCTTCACTTGCAAACGCAGTTACATATATTAGAATGCCTCACATACTGTGAATAACATTCATAGGAATATCCAAAAATCCCATAGTTATTTTTTTGTCCTACAAATAGTAATAAAAATTATGTAAATTAAAGTGACAGTAAATAGAGATTCATAAATTATGAAGACTGGAAAGCCTATTTTGGAAGTTTTTTCTTACACAAATTGTGAAATTTAGAACTTAACTTCTGTGAGAGTTTGTGTGTGCAAGCTATGAGATTGTGCTCTTCACTTTTGCTACAGACATTTTCTCAAAAAAACCCCTCATATTATGGAGCAGTTTTCTGCATAGGCCTACACCGAACCTAGTCAGATTGCATCAGGGAAGGGGTCATGGCATGTGAAGCAGGTTTCTGAACTAAGAGTCGGCTTTGCAAAGGAAGTAGCTAAAATTTTTTAACATTAATTTCTTGTTGATGGGATGGAACTCTAATACTCTGCAGCTTTCTTAGACCTCGTCATTATTTTGTCCTGGAAGCTCTTACAAGCGTTCTGTAGATATCATATTGATGATTTTTTTTTTTTTTTCTGAAAATGTGAAAGAGACACACTCAAATGATCTATATAAATAAAAAAGGAATAATCTGTTTAAATTCATTGACCTTGGTGGCTAGTGTGATTACTGCAGTTTTTCACCTGTAGTATTTTTAATGTTTTAGAACATAACTTACTCTTCCCACTTGTTTACACAACAAGAGTGATTAGATGATTCTGCTACACTGCAAAAAAATGATGAGTCCATAATTTCATTTTTAATGCTTGAGTCAGGATATTTGAAAACTGCAGAGTGACCAGTCATAAGAAAGAAAGACCTGAGGCATCCAAGTGTGTGCTGAGTCTACATTGCCTTGTAGCAGAATGTTCAGATTTACATGTTTCCTTGATCAGATCCTAAAATAATATAGCCAATTCACTGCATAAAATACTTCTATGTATTGTATGTAAAGCTATTTTTCCTGCTAAACATGATAAAATTTGCTGACATGTATATACTTGAGTTAACCAAACACTATTTGCTGCCTAGAAGGAAGTTATTGCATACCAGCTTAAAAGTTTGGTAGCTAAGATAATTTGAAATCAGCTCATACAAAACTATTTTTTTTCCTCTTATTTGGTCTTCCATTTCAGTTGTTTTGAGCTAGTAATAATTTTTGCCAGCCTCTAATAACCACTTGTGACTAGCTGCCAGCTGGATGGAATTCCATTCACCACCACTCTCTAGGCTCGACCACTCCGTCAGTTTCTAACCCAGCAAGGAGTACACATTCTCCTGGAGAAAGCTGCAACTGAAACATGGAAGCACTGTTCCTAAAACCAGACAAAGCAAGAACAGTTCAAAGAACATTCAGATCTCACTTAATGAATATCCTGCTAAAAAAAGAAAAAAAAAAAAATCACCACTTCCAAAACTCGTAATACAGGGGAAGAAAACAAAAAAGCAAAATAAAGGCAAAAGGGAAAAAAAAAAATCCCAAAAAACTGCAAGAAACCAAAATGTTCTTGGTAAACACCAGCACAAAATACTGGTGTAACCAACATTATAAGGATTGCAGGCAGAGTTATCACACTGTTTGATCAGCAGCTGTACGAAGGGGCTGAGAGAGTGTTGTATGGATATAGCAATCCGAAACACAGCATGTATGCACTAATACACAGTGTGTATTCTAAATATTTTTATTGTCTTAGGAGATTATCCTCATTATGTTAAGTCAGTCCTGGAAACTGGCCCAACAGTCTCTATACTGACATAAATCTATTTAAGTAAAATACTTTGGAGGTTTCCAATGTACTAAACCTAGATTCAATCCAGAGAGCTCCTGAGGAACAAACTTCCTGTGGTAAACCCTTTGCAAGTAAATATGACTTCTATTTCCTACTGAACACTTACTGGATTGCATAATTGTACATGGTGATCTTCACACCCTAAACAAAACTGATTTTCTGCTACGCTCATGAAGGTGGCAAATAATTTTAAAACCACTGAAAACTATTGTATCAGCAAAACCTGAATTCTGCTAATAAAAATAACAACATTAAAGGAAAAGTCCTGTTTGAGAAAGATGTTCACTCACAGAATTGACAGTCAATCTAATAGTTGTTATATTTTACAGAAATTTTAACTCCATTTTAAGTGAGAGATATTGTATTGAAAGGTTTAAAATTTAGTTCTTAGACAGTAAGAGAGACACTGAGTGTTCCTGATGAGGTTAAAGGATTGTATCAGGTTGCAAAAACTGCTGCATTTGCAGCCATCCATTTCCGTGAACTGAGAAATCATTTGAAATACTTGATTTGTAAAGGAAAATTGTTCTTTTTTTATTATTATGTATGCGTGCTTGAAGCTGAAGAGTGCTACTAAGTAGTACATGGATCTCAAAACATATGCAGGTCTTTTCCAATTTAAATGTGAATATACAGGCTGGTCAAAAAACGCTGAATTATTGACAATCTTTTTCTTTTTTTTTTTTTTTTAAATCCTATATCTTTACTGCAGACAGAGATGATTCCAGACTATGCCTTAAGTCAGACTCCTTTCCAGTGCAAACACATATTCAAAATATAAGTAAGAACATTTGATGCTGTGTGGAAGTGAAGGTCTCTAATAAATACTCTTAAATAGCAATGTATGAGACCTATTAGAATTTCTTTAAGAACTACTCTTAGCAAGTCCATGTAAAGTCAGCATTGGCATTTTGCCCTGCTGTGTTACTTTAATAATCTGCAACTCCAATATAACTGATTTGCATTTGTACTGCAAAGGCAGTCTGAACTAGTAGAAGTGTCTCAGCAGGTTCAGTGTGCATCAAAGGTGTCCTTCTCTGGAAACCGAAAATTATTATTTCTTGTTATATAAGACCAGTTTACAACTGAAATACACTATCGTCTTCATTTTTAAGCAATATTACTACTTTGCAAAATAAATAACTGATTCTAATTTTCTGCAAATTACTATAGCTTTAGAAGAGATTTCACAAGGAATGTCATCTCAAGGACGATACATTATGCTCAGGTTCTACAGGGTTGCACAGTGTGATGTGAGAGAGTTAAAATAATTTTATGGATGACTTGTATGTGTGCAGATAATGGGGCTGATTAAATGAGTCCAGTATATGAAATCATGTAGATCATGCAAATCAAAACAGGTGTTCTTCAGTCTTGAAGTCCTTGTGAATATGTTTCAACAGCCTGCAGATGGAGCAAATACAACTTTGCTGTAGTCAGAAAATTACTTTTGTCTTCACCAATGAGCTTTCTTTCTTTTTCTTTCTTTCTCTTTCTTTCTCTTTCTTTCTCTTTCTTTCTCTTTCTTTCTCTTCTTTCTTTCTTTCTTTCTTTCTTTCTTTCTTTCTTTCTTTCTTTCTTTCTTTCTTTCTTTTTCTCTCTCTCTCTCTTTCTCTTTTTCACAACCTTTTAGCAAAACATCACTGAACACAATATTTTTGCAAAAAAAAAATGTAAAGGATCTTCATCTGTCTTTCAGGTACACTAATATCCACTTATGTTGGCTATTTCTTCAAGGAGAAATAAAACATTCTCCATGTTAATTTGGCTCACATTAAGTGAAAATTTTAGTAAGTTTTAATAGGAAGACAATTTAGAGATTTACTACTATTGAGATTTGGTATTTCATCTATCCACTGAAGAACATAAAACTATGGTTACATTGTTGTTTTCCAAGCAGGCCTGAAACTCACTGAAGAAAGTGACTTCATGATCACTTTAATTTCTGATTTCCATTTGCACCACTATCTGTTAATCTGGTGAGCCTCATGCTTACAGCCTCCACATTCTCATTACATGGCAGGTACAAGTCAGGACTGAAGACCATGGCCTAATCCATTTCACTCCTAATTTTTTTCAAATTCCAGTTTTTACTTATTGATTCTGGATTTCAAACTCCCATGCTCCATGTGGACTTCAACAGAAGAAAAGACATGTCGTATGTCTTGTGGAGTTAGTCTGGTTTAACATACAGCTTTACTTCATCTTCCTTGGTTTTATATTTTTACAGCCTCTTTCCACTATGAACTCTCACCTGAGCTTGCAAGCACATTTACATTGGACAACATATATTTCTTAGCTTTGTCTATATTTACTAGACACTTCACAAACTGCCACATAATTGTGGTCACCAGCTAAAATTTGTAATTGCAAAAGTTACCACAAGCCATAGGAATAGTTGTTTTCACTGACAAAACTGTAGATGAAAACTTGATTAATGTGTTAACAGTGTTCTGCCCCTTCCGTGAACATTTTCAGATCCTTTGTTATCATCCAAAGTTTATCAAACTTCTCTTTTTTTTTTGCAGAAACTATTGGAGATTTTTTGAATGCAAAAATACTAGGCCCATTCCTAATAATTAAGATTTTGTGCTGCTCATCTCAGGACTAAGCTAAGTTTTCAAAAGCTAAATTTTTGTCAAGTGTTGTTTCTCTTTTTCTTTGAGACAAATAAATGCTGTATTTCGGGGATGAAGGTTTTCTGTTTGTAAATGTTGTTTCTCAACCATCTCCACTATACACCATTTCCTTTGATTATAAAGCAGTGTTACTCTTTGATGGTGAGAAATTTGTCCTCTTTTTAAAATGATGTCTAGAAATGCACTGGAATTCTTTCTTTCCTAACCACCATTTTATTAGTTTGAAAAAAATACTTTTCATTACTCTTCATTGGTATGTTTTACATTCCCATGTAAATAACAGAGAATGGATAAATGCCTTTTGTTTTTCATTCTGGCTATTCTTGACTGACAGGCCAATAAATATGTAGCTCCAGGACAGAGAGTCATAGAATATCTCAGGCTGAAAGGGACCCATAAGGATCATCGAGACCCATAAGAATCATCAACTCCCTGCTCCTCTCAGGACTGCTAAAAATAAATCCTATGGCTAAGACCTTTGTTCATATGCTTCTTGGACTCTGACAGGATTGGTGTCATGACCCTTCTCTGTAGAGCCTCTTCCAGTATCCAATCACCCTCTCAGTGAAGAACCTTTTCCTAATGTCCAACCTGGACTTCTCCTGACGCAGCTTCATTCCATTTCCTCGTGTCCTGCCACAGACAGAGAGATCAGGATCTCCCTCTGTGCTGATAATTTTCAGGAAGTTGTAGACTGAAATGGGGTCACCTCTCAGCCTCATTCAAGTTGAATAAGTCAAGTGACCTCAGCTGCTCCTTGCAAGTCTTGCCCTCAAGGCCTTTCACCATTTTGGTCACTTTCCTCTGGACATACTGTGCACATGTCCACTGTGCAAAGCCATGCTTACTAAAGCATTTCTTAGAAACATCAATGTTCATTCCTTGCAAATGTTGAAATCACAGTGATGAGGTGAATGGTTTTAGACATTAATGACAGAATTTATTCACTCTTCTTCATGCTGTAAAAACGATAAAATCATTCTGCAGTTAAGTTATGAGTTACTGTTAGTATCATTGTAAAAGTCTCACTGCCTGTGCTAAAAGACAGCTCTGACAAGCCACTGAGAGCCATGTACAGAGAGGATTTTATCACTTTTCCTCTTTACATATGAAAAACCTCAAGATGCCTTTTTGGGCTTTTGCTAATTTTGTGTATGTGTTATTTATCCAAGAAAACATGTACTTCTCCTTTTACTCTACCGTAAGAAGTTAAAGTGATTATGAATACCCAAAATCTGTAGTGAAATGCTGATTTATATAAATATCTTTTAGTAAACAGTGCAGAAAAGTGATATGTTCAGAATTTACTGCTCTTACCACTGCTTACCAAATATCCCAGATATAAATATATAAGCCAGCAATGATGTGAAGAAATTGAACAGGTTCCCTCCGAAAGTTTTATGATCTTTCACATGAAGTTGTGAACGGAAACATTTCAGAGTTTAGTTTGTATTTGAAATCAAATGGCTTCACAATATGAAGAAGTCAAATACGTCAAGTATTTAAATATTTAAAAAAAAAAGTAAAGTAAATGCTTAAATCCAAAGCAGCCCATGCTCAGGCATAAATTATACTTGCAATTAAATTACAGCTTCATCCACAACTCACAACCATTCAACTTTTAACTATAAATGAAGAACTGGGTTGCATGTGGAAGATGTTAAAAATGTTTATTCATCATCTCCTTTCTCTGATATTGAACCCAATGTCACTCTGATATTTATTCACTACCTTGATGGTTCATGACTTTCACCAGAGAACAAGTGTTTTGCATGATTTCATATCTGGATTCCAGGTGAATGAACAGTGGCTATGATCTCTAAACATACAGATCTTCCAAGTGGGAAGAATACTATTTTAATTTTATCTCTTGAAGGAAAAGTTATCGGTTTCAGCAGAAGGCCAGACTTCTAACTATAAATGTGAAAAAAATTGAGAAAAGGTAAATATTTCTTCCCTTTTAAACAAAATTTAAACTATTTGAAATACAACAAATAACAAGCAATCAGATGCTTTGTGCCTAAAAAGACAATGCCATAATAAAATGATATTTTGTTGTGTCTCATGACGGTTATTTCTTCTTTCTTCATTTTAATATCAATAATTTAGTCTTCACACAGTACAAAGGCTTTTGTTAATATGGCATTGCTTTCAGGCTAATATTTCATGTATGAATTATAAAATGTTCATGCTCCAGTGGAGCTAAGCCTGCTATAAAAATCATATGAATTTTAAATAACAAAGTTACTTGAAAAGGAGATTATATAGGCCAATTAAAAAATGCCCTCCAAAATAAAGTGTTATGATTTCTTTCTGCCAGAAGCTTCTGATTATAAATATTATTATTATTAGAACTTGGAATTAAAAATGTTACTGGGTATTAATACTGACAATTTTAAAGTACAACATTCTAATTATATTTATTATTGCCCTGTTAATTATTTTAACATTATTTTGATTATTAGCATAAAAGTAAGGGCCAGATAGTTTTAAATAATACATTATTTTAAAGAAGCTGATATATTGCATAATGGCAAAATTTTAATGAGATATTACTTATTACACTACAGTAGTTCCACAGAAGTAAGCACTATGTAAATATTATATGAAACAGAAATTATTTGTTCCAATGATGGCAGAGATTAGGAAAGCATCCCAAAATCTGGGAATTAAGGTTGCTTCAGTGTTGGAGTGTCTCATACCTCTAAGGATACTGAAGAAATCAACATCTTTTCAAAAAGCAGGCTCTTCAAGATGTCTCAAGTTACTTATTTCAAATTGAAGACATTCAGATTTGATTTGATTTAGATTTGAAATCTAAATAATCCCCAATATATTTCCAGTCTTTTTTTGATAAATTACTATCTGGTGGTAGTTATGAACTAATACTGTTCTTGTAAATCTTTGTGGTTTTTTCTATATTTACTTTTTGGTTATTTAAAATACTTAGAATTTATCGTTATATCAGCTGTATATCTTTATATCAAATTTCAACAATAAGTATTCAACAAATTACAGGGATAGAACTTTAATGAGTTAGAAAATTATGATATAGCCTAGAATTTCACCACCACTACATCAGTTCAAGTCAGTCTTCCCAAAGTTCCAATTTCCCTATCAGAAAAAAGAGGATAATTCTATTTTCTTACTATAAATAGAGCAGTGAGGTTTTGTACAATTTTGTGAGGAGCTTTAATATCCTCAGATGGAAGGAATAAGGGAAACAAACATAAATTCTCTTGCAATCTATAAATACAATTAAGGAAAAAAGGAATAAGCTGCCTCTGCTACGAGGTGTTAAAGCACAGATATGGACAGTTATTGTGGTACAGCTCTGTACTGCAAACTCCCAGACAATTTTGCCGGGTCCTTGGCTATTTGTGTCCCTATTTCCTTGGCAATGGTCAGGAGTCCTGCTTTCTGGGGCTGTTGACGGTGTATCTTCTTTCCATGAGTTGTATGTATATGTCTGTGTTTGTGGGAAGCTTTCTGTTGCATTTCATCTTGTCCAATCACTCACTATAAAAAGGCCATGCATGGTACCAGAGAAAATATTACAGGAAATGAGTGAAAGGCAAAGTAGCCTTTTACACACAGCTTGCACTCTTCCGTATCAGTGCCAAAGGCTGTGCACAGTAAATAAGGCTTACCTTCCCAAAAGTGCTGTGATAATCATGTGCCACAATTCCTTGATGTTTTACCAAACCATAGGACTCCATTAGCACTCTGTTGTCTGAAAAGAATGAGTCAACAGAACAACCCAGAATATGCTTGTTTATATTTAATTACTGAATGAGGAGCACTAAAAACTGTTTTAAGATCATTTTAAAAGGGTAAGACAAGACTCAAAAGACAGATATTCCCCTGAATAAACTCTACATCATTTAAGAACTTCTGTTTTAGCCAGTATAGTTTAGAAATTTTGTTGTTTTATTATTTTAATTCTTCATTAAATTCCCCATTTTATTGTATATAGATTGTCATATGCTGACAGCTGTTGTCTGAACTTCTATGAAACATCCCAGCAATATTCTTATCCCAAATAGTCCTGCATAATTGTTAGTGAGGGTGAAATTATTCTCAGAATTTTCATGATTATGGCTTTTCCAGTCTCCCAAATGCACTTTAGGGAAGCAGTTTATTACCAAGCAAGACTTTTTGTCTTACAGTGGAGAAGATTAACCCCTATGGAAAAATGTCTATCTTCAAAGGAGATACTAGGAAGTGTAATGCAGTTTAGTTACCTTATTTCTCTTTGTGTGATTTTCATAAATATATACTGCATGATATCCTATTGAACAGTATGTTTATAAACATATTGGGGGGAACAAAACAATTAATTCGAATTTGACTACTACTTTTTCTTTTTTGTTTGTTTAAGAAATTTTGTTGAGAGATAATAAATGACACTTTATTCAAATACAGAAAAATTAATTGAAGTACTTGCAAGATCAGCTCATAAGCTCATAAACCAAGAGTCAGAGCTTGGAGCAAAGCATTATTGATGATGATCCTTGTCTTATGAATAAGTTTGAAAGGAAGGTATTGTTTACTTTATTTTGGTGGGATAGATAAAAATTAGACATTCTATGCTACACCACAGTTTTTGAAGCTTTATTTTGCAACTCTTTTAAATACCCTCTTTAGTACTAACATAATTTTCATTATATTGTATGATGGTAGTGTTTAAGTATACCAGCACTATTTTGCTAAAGGCAGATAATTTCATACCAATTTGGTTGGAATAACTTTTTTAACATAGTGTCATAGTGTCAAAATGTTTTTAGGTAGCAATGCAATGGAAATCACACTGTGGAAAGAAAGTAATTAGCAAATTTTATGTTGAATCTGTTCCCTGATTCTTTCACAAACCAGAATTAAAGATAGTGTGTGTTCTGGTGGTCGTATTTCAAAATAGTACTATATGAAGCAAGATCCTATGTTAGAAGCTGTTTGCACAAGGGAAAGAGGAAAAGAGAGACCTTTTGTGAAATTAAAGGATCATAAGACATTAAGAGAAAGAAAAGTAGGACCATGCACTTGAAAGCAGAGATATGTAAAAAAATTTATGTCATGTTAGAAAACAGAAATAAATGGGAAGTCTACTAAAAGTAGCAGAAATCTAAGGTATGAGATGGATGGTTTAGACAAAAATACTGAGTCAGGAGATAATGAAAGAGAAGTATATAGAAAAGACAACAAAATACAAGTTCACTATGAAGAGGTTGTGCTGAGGAATATGTGTTAGGATTTCATCCTTCTTCCCTTCCCCTCCACCCTAAGTCTCAGTTTCTGCAGCACCATCTTTACCACCATTTACCTTTCTTAAAATACAACTTTAATTGAGGGGGAAAAAAAAAATCTATGCAAATATGTTTAAAAGCAGACTTAAACTCCATTCAAAAATTTTAAAAGCATACGATGAATGAAAGGAATATTTGTTTAAAAAATTATTATAATTCTCTTTTTATAGTCACTATTTTTCTGAATAGTTGTTTTTGAATAATTGGTTGAAAATAGATTTGTCTGAAATGAATGTCTGATAATTCGCTTACTAAAATTAACCAAAAAACATTTCATTTAACTTCCCTCCATTTCTATGAAACCATATGATGATCATTTGTGTAAACTGAAGTTGAGAAAAAAAGCGCTGCACTTTAATAGAGAAGTGACAAAAACAAATTTGGGAAGGACATGTGGAAAGAGGCAGGTTTTTCTGGTGTATTACAAGTTTTTTCTTCACTGTGAATACATTTATGATGATGCCTCAGTCCAAATTTTGCAAATAACATTATAAAGTTCCTATACAGCTCAACAGCTCTATTTAACACACTTCGGGTTTTTTTGGAGACTATAACAAAGCACAGGACTGAAACATATGTTTTCCATTGCTTCTGTTGGAGTATTTATGTAACAACACATCAGTCTTCATGTGCACTGTGTTTCCAATAAGGTAAGTGAACACATCATCTTAATTGTGGGTAGAATATAGGAAGCAGAGCAGTAGTAGGAATGAATATATTAATCAATCAACAGGGAGAAAAAGATGCAAATGATCCTGAATACTTCTGCATAGTTTATAAAGAAAGTCTAGCAACATTTTTCTCCCCTACTCCCAGATTTAATTTTCAAAGCTTTCCTAACTTAGGTTTTGTTCTCCCAATCCTCTGTGAAAGCTTAATTCTGGATGGATTTTATAGTTCAGACTGAGAAAGAAAAATTACTTCTGAGAATCACAGAAGCCAATGAGGTAGCTTCACCCTGCAGGGTTCTAGAAGTTCTTAATTTAAACTATGAATCACTTTTGCTGCAACTGAAAGGCAGAAAGTCTTAAAGTGGCATCCTTTGGGGATAATTCCACCTTTAGTTCTGCACTATATAATTCAGACATTTGGAAGAAGTTAAGCATGCGAATCTCTGATGGTGGCCACTGCACTTAAACAATTGCTGGTTAGCCTGTCAGGCTAAAGGAAACATGTTTTTCCCTAAAGTCTTCATTTTAATAGTAAATCCCTTTTAAAAGTGGTGAAAACTGATGCCAAAAATGGCCAGTCTGGATTTGACTGGGTTTGTTCTTTCTCTTCTTTTCCCCTGCTGTTTGCAAAGATAAATATGGAGATAGTGTTTTGACTACAAATTCCAAGTGACTTTGAAAAGAATAATTTATGTTTTCAAAGTTATCTACATGACTACGTCTGCTTACTAACATGAGTTTTGTGCTTTTCTCTCATGCTTCTGAGATAAAAAATGTAAATGGTAGTATCTATGCATTCTTATAGATGGTTGATAACACCAGGCAGATGATTGGTAATAATAAATTAAATAAGACCTATGCAGAGGGTGATTGAGAGCAAGACCTCAAATTGTGCCATCCTTCAGTAGGAGACTAATGCCTCAGAATGTTCAAAGGCTACGACATCACTGCTTGCCAAATAATGCAATTCAGGCTCTCTCAGGGTAGATATGTATCAGGATTCAGTCTTAGATTTCTGTTACACTTAAAGTCTGGTTTTAAACAGAATCTGGACTGCAGATAGCATGAAGATTTAATATCCAAAGCTTTGTGTTTCTAGCCTTTCTTTAAATCTAAAATTAATCATCATGAAATTAATTTTTAATTTCCAATTTTAATTTTTATAAATACCTAACTAAATAGAGTTTAATTTAAAAATCAAATTATCTGAATCTACATGTCAATGTGTGCCCATCAAAACTTCAAAGTCCTCCTATATCCCTGAAGGATATAATCTCAATATATCATCCCTTAAGGTTGTGATTAAAACCTAGTGTCAAGAAAGAAAGTTTAGATGTATGGGTAGATCCTACATGAGAATAAAATCAGTGGGAAAGAAATCTGTTTCATTTAACTGTCTTTTTCTATAAGGCCAGAGAACACTTTCTCCACTTGTTTTCAATACACATTTAACTATGTGAACTTTTTAATTCCAATCCACCTTCAAAGAAAAAGACATAATTAATAATATTAGGAAATTTAAAAATCCAAAACCCACACAGAAAAAAGAAACTTAATGAGTAAACACATCTTCTGATAGAATTTTAAACTTTTTTTTTTTTTTGCCTTAGGGAACTTAAAGACAATAATATTTTTCTCCTGAATTCTTATCCCCATTAAAAATATCTTACTACATATATAGTTTGTCTGTTAAGGTAATACATTTAGACTGCACATTTTAAAAATTAATTTTTCTTTTCCTGAATTCAGAAAGATTTTTTTTACTATGTTTCCACAAGGATCATTGCAACAGTATAAATATTTTTGTTTTCTGTATATCTAATCACAGTCATTGCCAAAATAACATAAAATGGCCTGTCAAAATCTTTAGTAGGCATTGACTTATAAAAATGTTACTATTTATTAAAAAAGAATAAATAGCCCTATCAAGAAAAACTGTTGACATTAAACTAATAAAATATTTGTAAGTTTTTGAAAAGCTCTCTAATGTAAGTTTTTATGTCTTAAAGATACTGTATTTTTTGAAAGAAATTACTTGACAGAGCTGTTTTGAATTTTAATTATTTCTAATGATGAAAAATATATATCAAGGAAATGTTTCCCATAATAAACCGTTTCCTCTTTCATATATGCAAGAAAATTACTTCCCACGATTAATTCATTTATTCAATTAATTTAAACAGAAATTCTTTTGGAAAGATAAACTCCAGTTTTCAAAAATGAGATGTATTTTCATTTTACATCAGGTATTTTGTAAGATGTCATGAAGTGAAGGACAAAATTAGATAAATTGTTAGTAAGGATATCTATCAAGAAGCTAGTCATGTATGAATACTAAAACGTAAGATTTGAAAAGCATTCAACTATTAAAAGAATATATTTCTCATTTTTTGTTTCAGTACCTCTGGAGCCCTCTTGAAGAAAAAATTTTCAATCTAAAAATTGTCTATTTTCTTTTACCTGAACATAATTATACCAGTAACTAAAATATTTGTGATAATGAAACTGTCTCCCTTATGGAATTAACTGTCTTATGAATTGACACCAGACTTGGATAATGGTTGAGGTTAGGATTATCCAGTACAACTCACCTGCAAACCTGTCTTTGCTCTAGACCTCCCCACACACCTCAGGGGCCTGGTACTTCTGGAAGAAAACCTTAACAATAAGGCCAAGGTGAAGGAACAGGCCAAGATATCCAATGACTCCAATTCCTCTGGCAGCACCTCCTTTGCCCCATACAGATGGAGCCCCACATTTTCCAAAGTTCATTTTACTGCAGATTTACCTGTAGAAGCTCCTCCTTGTGCCCTTCACAATCTTTGTCAGATTCAATATCATTCAGCTTCTTAAATCTCATACCCACATGACAGTGTCACTGTATTCCTCCTGCTTCCACAGCTTTTAACTTATGTTTTAATTGCGGATGATTTTTTTCATCCATGCAGGCCTCCTGCCACCTTTGCTTGGTAACTGAGTCATCACGATGGGCCATCCTTGATCTGGAAGATGAATCTATACACACATACACAGGACCAAACCCCCAGAAAATCCATACGACAAATCAGCATTCTTGACATCCCCTTCACTCTGGCATCATCTGCTATTGAACTCTTACAGGCAGGTCTCTCAAGAGGCTCAAATCTTCTCTCAAAAGTCTAGAGCTCTGATCATGTTATTTATCTTTTTCCTTCCTCTCAGGAAGGAAAAAGGCTTTTGAGGCTGAAGTGTTTTAGAGAAGGTCCAGTCAATCTCTGTAGCACCAGAGATGAGACAATCCACTGCACTCCAGCTTCTTTATTATCAACTCAAGAAATCCACCAGTGTACCCATCTCCTGCAGACAAGAAATATTCCTCCTTGCCACAGACACTCCCTACAGTTCTAGTGCTGCTGAGCTGTCCTCCCCCAGAAATTTGGTCTGGGACAAAATCTCTGATGTTACAGCACAGCTACTGGAGTGGCTGCTCTGCAGTGCCTGATCCCCCACCCCTGAGCACACATATGCTGTCCTGAGCAGAGGTCCTGAGCCCTCTCTACACAGAAGGCTGCATCTGAGTTAGATGATTCCATGAGCCATGCTCAAGACCAGCTCTTACATGGCTCCATCCCTTGCACCTGCTGCAAGGATGCCTGACCATTCCTCACCAGCAGCCCCCTTGTCACCCCAGGACAGCTCACAGAGCTTGTTAGAAGCTGCTGGAGGCTGGTAGTCATGGCACCCAAGGTAATACTTCTCTGTCAGTGGCAGGCACTTTGATAGTTCTCTGAGACCTCCCACAAGTTTTACAGTGATCTTGGACAAAGTTCGCACAGGATCTAGAAGATTGCAAAGCAGAGCCCAGGAACTGCTTCACAAACTGCTCTGTCTGTTGGCTTAAAAGACCTAATTGCTGTAAACATAGGATGAGGATAGATAATGATCACTGAGATTGGATATGAGTCTGGAATGGACAGCAGAGAAGTGTCATTAGTTTTAGAATAGCTGATGATTTACAAGCTTTATTAGATGTTTTTTGTTTTTTTACCTCGTGGACTGAAACATAATTAGAAAATAACAAATATTGTCTCATTGTTGCTGCTATATGTAAGTACATAACAGAAGAAAATAGTATGACATGATGATGATTAGTCTGGGAATTTCTAATGGAATTCTTATTCAAATAAAGGTCAGATTTCTTATCCATTTCCTTCATGTAGATGAGAAATGTCAGGTTAAACAATTAGCTATTTATATAGTATACAGCTTGGATCATAATCACTAAGTGGTGTTTGGAGCCAACACTCAATTCTATTAACCACTAATGAAATGACGCTTTAAATCTCATGTCACATTGTACAGTTAGGGAAAAACAACCAATGTGTACATACACACCCATACACACACATGCTAGAAAAGCAGCCAGAGGAATTACTTTTCTAAAAACTTATAAGAGACATAGGAACACCACTTATCATTGTATATGCTAATAAAGAATTACCCTCAGTTTAGCTGGATAGAAATTCTGCATTTTAAGTTATTTTGAAAATTTGGGCATTATACGTGCCAAGACAGTAACTGAAATCAGGCAGGATGTAATTACATCACATGAAATAAGTATACTAACTGTAAATCTAACATATTACAGGTGGCATGCAAGACTGCATAACTTAGCCAGGAAAAATTACCCATTCTTTGAAATATTATGTTTGTATAGAAAAAGATTATATAGAAAACTGTGTGTTTAGGATAAAATGTTGCTATGAAAAAAAAAATCTAGGATCTGGAACAATATATTTAAAACAAAAAATCCCACCTAATGATTGTTAAAATAATCACAAAATACATTTGGAACTACTGCCACATTCTCTCCTGACATTATTTCAATGACTTCAAATGAAGCTAGGCCAGCAGAGAATTTGCTTCTTACAATTTTTTAAACAAAGGTGAGAATTAATTCCTGCAATGCTATTACCAGGCAGATCAATTTTTCAGCTGGTATATTCCTTAAGAAAACACATCCCTAAAGACTAAAAGACACCTACTAAACAGAGCTACACAATATGTAACATGTAACTTTTCATTTCCGTGTGTAATTCAATTGAAAGTTGAAGTACAATTAGTTAGTGGCTTTAATAATATTATATCAACATAATTTTATCTCTATTTAAGACATTTTTTCTGTGTGTTTCTCAATAGATTGTATTTAATAATTTAAATGTCATTTGATAAGTTTTTGGTTGTTTGGTTTTACAGCTATGGCATGAGCTCACATTTTCTCTTTTTAAAGTACCTATGCCTATTTTCTCTTTTTCCAATACCTATGCAGAATTTTTATGGCAAAACTTCAAACTGTCCTACAGCTTAGCTACAAAAATAGCTAAACCCCATAGAGTACATTTCTTAGCACAAGCCTATGAGCTCTGCAATGGCAAATTATTCTATATAGAAAGCACTGGTGTAAATATGAGCTGAATAATAAATTAAAAAATAGTGGTTCCTTATGTAGATATCTAAAGTCAATAGGCTTTCCCTGATCAGCCCTGCTGCTACCTAGATTAGACTTCTGATAGGCCTGTAGTTTCCCTACCCACTTCCTGCCAAAATCTTTTCTAACTCACAGAGGCAGGGACATCCTTCTAAACCTTCAGGAGTCCTATCTGACAGCTATTGTTTAAAATCTAGAGAAGTTATCAGAAAATTGATTTCTCTGAAACAGAGCTGACATGCTGGGCTTAATTCAGTTGTATAAATTTAGTAACTAGTAGCACGTGAGGTCCCCTTGGTTGTCTTATCTGCCCTCTAGTTCTCCTTCTAACAGGCTACAGATCTCCTGAAGGTTGTGAAATTCTATGAACAACTGCTATACTATGAGATCTGATGATCTACTGTATCTCAAATAAAGTTAGCTATCTCTTTGTAAACAACTAAATCACACTCATTGTGACATCATAGCTCATGTACCTGCACATGTAAGTAAATCTTTGGCTCTAGGCCGGCCTGCCTTGGTTTAATAGCTCTTGCTACCTTATCCTAAAAGCATGCTAGTAGACAATAGGATCTCATAAATACATGTGCTTTCCATGTCCTTTTGCTGAATTAAAATCAGATCAAAGAAAATCTCTGCAGTCATAATAATTAGCATTGGTATAAAATTATGAAAATATTAATTCTTGATCTCTGAAGAAGTTATACACTTCATGTTAAATAATTGTTTAGTTGAAAAACTAAAATGTTCAGAATTACCCATGTGCAATGATTACTCATTTGTTCCTTTTTGGAGAACTCAACTCATGAACCTCCAGTCATGTCACATGTTCTCATCCTCCTCTGCCTTCTGTACTCGATATCCACAGAATCTATGCTGCAGTCTTTGCCCCAGGACGCAGACACTTTTAATTTTCATTTTTAGACTGCAGGAGAATCTCTGCTCTGGTGCCCGGAGCATGTTCTCCCCCTCCTTCACTGCTGAGAGAAACATATTTTCACTCTTGTCCCCAGCTGCTGTTGCACAGCAGTATTTCCCCCTTCTTAAATACATTATCCCAGAGGCACTACCACCTTTACTCATGGGCTCAGTCCTGGCGAGCAGCATTCCCTCTTGGAGCCAGCTGGCATTGAATCCATTGGACACTGGGGAAGATTCTACTCAGCTGCCCAGTAAACATGTAAAGATGTAACAGTAAATGCTTTACTCCAGGGAAATTTGTTTCCCTACTTAAAATCAAGGCAGTCCTTCTTTCCCGAGTTCTTACTGAGGTACTGTATTCACATAATATTATATTTGTTTCCTGCAGAGAATTTTGTTTGGGAAAGATCTCTATATATGGCTACTTCCAAACTTCCTTAGGGCTCCAGAA
>VXBB01013926.1:21135-31959 GCA_013399915.1 Illadopsis cleaveri | reverse complement strand
CCAAATTTTTTTTTTTTTTTTTTAAATCTGTGTTTCTGAGCAAGTAGAACTCTTAGCCAGGATTTTTAAGTTATAAAAGTAGTGCAAACCCATGCTTTCCTTTCCAGGTTGTCTGTAACTATCAGCAAGTTAATAACTAAAGGATCAGCTGACTTCAAATTTTTCTCTGAGATATTATCTGAGAATTTTGGAAGATACTTATACTCTATATAAATCTTGGAGATAAAGAAAACCAATTAATATTTTGTAAAATAAAGTGAATATGTTCAGTTAGGTTTTTCTTTAGTAACTTATAGACTATTAGCTCAAGTGGTATATGCGCAACATCTGAGGAAATGCCAGCTCATTGTCATCATTGGTATCAGCCCATTATATCTAAATCTATCATTTTTAATGGCTTAGAAATATATAGCTGTTGCTAGATATGATGCTTATTAGTTATATTATTAGTGAGAAATGAGTGAATTATACCTTTTGTCTATGTATGAATAAAAGGTCTAATTTAGGTCAGCAATAAATTTTTAACCTGCAGAACAAAGCAGTTCACTTTGGTAAAAAGAAAAAAGAAATGCGTGTCATAGCCATTAGTAAATATAAGTAAATGATAAACATTTTTTTAGTTGAACACAAGCAGAAGTTTAAAAAAATTACCTCTTCTTTTAACATCTCACTTTCTTTGGTCTACTTGCACAATTCTTCAACGAATTCAACTATTTAGGTGGAAAGAACAGTAGGGCTATTGGTTATATGCAGTGTACTCTAGCAGTGAACACTGCTTTATTTACACAATTAAAATTCTTTTTAAGAAAAAAACATTTTGGGGGATTTAGGATAGTTTAATTGTCTACAATTTTTCATGTGTAGTAGAGTTGAGAGAGAACAAATTTGGTATATATATAGTATATAGTATATAGTGTATAATATATAGTATATAGTGTATCTATATATATATATAGTATGAACTTCACGTGAGTCTGTTATGATTCTTTAGCTAAATTATCTATAGAATAAGAACAAAAAAGTGAGTTTTGGACACTGTGGCCAAAAGGTTGTTATGAGAATAAATGATAAAAAAAAGATGAACATGACTTCAGAACTGATGCATAAGCCTTCTTCAGTACATTAATTTAGATAATTCAAATCCAAAATGTACTTACCCCTAAAATGTATCCATTTTACTCCAGTCTTCAAGTCTGAGAACAATTGTGGTGCTTTGAATGCTGAATGAGAAGTGATGAACAGACATTATTTTTTTTTGAGTATATATAGAGGCCTCTGTCAATATAGTACATCTTCAAAGTAATTCTTATTGTTTCAATATATATATTATAAAAAGGTACTCCTCAGTGTGCCTTCCCTACTGCCCCTCACACGTACATTCAGATGTCTTGATGACATGTCAGAATAACCACATGAGCACATGTGAAATATACACGGATATCAGTGAAGTTCACCCATTCTGAAAAATGTAAAAAAAACATACCAAATCAAACCAAACCACACCACAACAAAAACCCAAACAAACAAACAAACCCCCCAAAACAACCAAACAAAAACCCCAAAACAATAACAAAAACCCCAAAAACTGAAACATACCAAACACCAAAAACAACCAAACAATCAAACAAGGAAAAAAAAAAACAACAAAAAAACCACAAAAAACCAACCAGCCAAGCAAAAACAAACCAACCAAACCAATGAAAACCAACCAAACCAAACCAAAACAAAAAACCCCCAAACCTGCAAATCAAACCCCCAAAACAACTAACCAATCAAACAAGAAAAAGAAAATCCCAAACCAGAAAAATATGTTCAAGATGTTGAACCTTTTCATAAAAAAAGCTTTTTACTTTCAGAAGTCTCACCTCTATTAGTAAAACTTACTCAAAGGAGAAATTCCAATTTTCTCTCTCTGCTCCCAAAGTGCACTGCTCCTGAACTAAATATGAGCAAAGAATTCTCAAGTAAGAAACTTTTCAAATGAATCTTTGCAGCAAATATTTACTAGGTTCTATTACTTGAATTACAGAAAGAGGAATGTCTTTCCAGGTAACACCTTGTTCTGTTTTAGCACAGAGTGAAGAAGCCAACCAACCAATCAACCAAATCTGGATATTGCAAGTTGTTGATCACAAAAGGAATTTCCTGCCCCCTCTCCAGTCGGAGTGAACTGAAGATGTGAACCTTTTTCCCACGTAAGTGATTATTCATAAGGGATTGTCTAACCTTCATGGTAACTGACACCAGCAAGTCTGCTGGGAATACTGTTACTGAGATCACTGGAGTCACAACAGCATTTGCAGCTTGGAGGGCTTTGACAGCTTAAAATTTACCAGGAGAAAAATTATCAGATCTGTTACAATCTTTTTGCATGCACCTGCTGTTCAAATAAAATCCTTCTGTTCATCAAATTTGTGAGTAATTCAGTAAATAAGTAAATTGGTTTTAAATTAAATGTTTTTAAAATTGGCTTATCCCTGACTGTGGTAAACCTTAAAATGAAGTTAGTGCAGCTTATACATCTATTAGAAATCATTCTGAATATCACCCAATTCACCAGATGCTTACAGGTTAATGTTTATTCAGAATTTATCACTGGAGTAACACAAGGTCATGCACTGAATGAGGTAGTTAACAACTAGGATGGTACTCCTAGGTACTCAGCAAGTCTTTGGATGTTGCAAGTCCCTTCAGTAGGTTAATGTTGGCATCTATTATGTGCTATATTCTGTACTGGTTTCTCTTTCATGGCATACTTCATTATGAAATTATTTTTCTGGCTATGATTTTACATTAACCTTAACTGTACCTGTGAAACTGTCAGCATTCAAAAGACACCTTTTTGTGCTGTACTGAAGATAAGTTAGCAAGTGTAATTGGGTGGTATTTTGACCAGATTATCCTGATGATATTAATCAAACAACAAATATTGTTAGGCAAAATGGAATTTTATCAGTAATAGCTTAGTGACTATTGTGATGAATTATTCATTTGATTCTCATAATTTCAGCATTGTCTTTAATGAATAATGTGGAAAAACAAAAAAAATAATTATATTGTCCACTTTGTAAAATTTCTGATCAAGGAAATCCTTATCAGTTATGCTTTAAGGATAATGAAACCTCAGGAAAAAGTATACAGAGAGTTACTTAATATTTAGTTATTCTGTGGTTCTGTGTTGTAACAGGATCCAGCTCCATGAAAACAGCTTTTAGGTGTCAGATCAGTACCATTGATAAGTAACAATTATAAAAATATAGCATTTTATATATGTTCAATGAACATCCTTTCTCCACCCCCCCCTTTATTTTATAAATAATTGACTATCTTTTATCAAAAGAAAAGCCCAAGTTTTTAAACTTTCTATGAAAAATAGACCAGATATTACATGACTCAACATCATGATTTTCAGATGTCAGCTGAAAATACTACCCATGCTGGTTAGGCTACTAATGTACCAGAGCATGAGTGCAGCACATACTAAACCACACCATGTCTATAAGATTTATTTGTTACTGAAAACTTATTAGTTACTAGCATACCCATGGGAAATTTACTTCAACAGTTACCTCTTTCAGAAAATTTGGGATATGCTTATCTCTTATGTAAAGAAAATGAGGGAAAAAATGAAATATAAAAATTTAAAGGTCTATATTCTGGAACCCAAAAGTGAGACTTTATTAAAACAGATTACAATCACAAGGCTAGAAAAAGCAATATAAAACCACAATAGTTTTAAATTTACATTTACACTGCTTACATCTTCTTCATTTTTCTATTTTTCCCAACAGTCCTTTGCTTTTCTCTATAGGAGCTCTCAGCCTTTTATTTTTTCTGTTATCTTTTGGTTTAGATTTGTATCTTCTTTATTAGTAGAGCTATTAAGTGATTTAAAGTGAAGTATTTTATTTTTAGGGGTTTTTTTTATAGACAAAGAAGAAAGAAAAATAAAAACTCTTAAGAAAGAAGAAAATATTTAACACTGTGCAAGTTTATGTGTATAGCAGTTTGGAGGATTTCTCTTGCTTGGTTTTGTGAACTGAATTAGGAAACTTGCATAAACTAAACTCCTTCAAAAGTAATGGTGTTGTAATATTCTTTTGATTTTTACTGTTTAAGAGAAAGAATTAATTACTATTTGTGTTATTTAGAGTCAAATGTGTTTATTTAGCAGCATAGATTTGAAGTAATGAGACAACATAAAATACCCAAATTAATTACTGTTAACTGTAGTAAAGTAGTGGCTGGTTTTGTGCCTGATTAGGCATTTCTTTCCATTCTTCTGGCTTACAGAGAATATCTGTCTTGTAGCTGAGAAAATAATTTGTGATTCCTACTGCTATTTGTTTAATTTTTCTGTCACTTTCTTCTACGGAAAAAAGGAAAGGAAGGATACTATGCTCTCTATTTTTTATTTCTCTCCTTCTTTTTGTTGCATACGCTTACTTGTGAAGTTTATGTACTAGATTCATAAAATACTCCTGACTGTTACCTGAAGATTTAAAAAAATGCCAGAGAAGATGGAATTAGAAATGGGGTAGCTGCGTAAGTTGATCTATACTTTCCCTTCTGTCTCTGAGGATTTTGATAATTTCATAAGAAAATTTCTTGTGGACTCTCTACCATCTTCTCCTGAAAGAAATGCCTTTGAATAAGCTGTTCTTCATAATCACAGATAAGGAGACAGAAAAAATTTAGATAAAAAGAGTAGTCTATCTTCATCTATTTTTTTTAAAAAAAGGAAAAAAGTAAATGTGAACTCTGATCACCCCTTCTAACAAGGATTTGAAGATTTCAATCTTAGATGAGGATTCTGAGTGAGAGATTCTGAATTAGCAAAGGTTGTAGCATCATTCCCTCAGATATCTAAATTCAGAAATGAACATGATTTCAATTATTTGAAGACTTATGTAAGTTTTTCTTCCCTATTTGCAATGTAGGCTTTGTTCTTCCTAGGTACTTGTGCAATTCCATCCACACACCGTGTGTCCCAGGAAAATGTATTCACTTTGGGATATAAGACTTAAGAATATATCCATTAATGTGACATGTTAAAATTTTATCAAGGAACATGGTATAATAGTTCGGTCTTTCTTTCCTCTTTGCTGCCTGCATTACGCCTAAAATTATAAATCTATATGTAAAAATTTAGAATTAATTCTAGTATGGTGTTTTCTGTTTCTGTATATATTATTATGTGTAAAGGAGAGAGATGAACTTATAATCATGTATTGTCTCTTCTATTTTGTGTTTGTGCTGGTAGCACCTCCTTGTGTTATAAAAGAGTGCCCCAATAAAGAAGATAATACTGTACATCTCAGTGTATGTTTTGCATGAGTATTTTTAGAAAAATAGATATTGTGAATATGCATAGACACTATAATTAAATCTCAATAAAAGAATAGTTCTTTTTAGAATCTTCATAAACAGGAACTCTAGGAAAAAATATTTTAATAATTGTAAACATTTTCAGACACTGTTTTAAGTTTAATTACAAGTGGAACTGGAAACCATGTTATTAGCAGAAATACTATTTGTGCTTTATAGATCTTGACCCTAAGAAATAATGGACAGTTATCTACAGAATTAAAAAGTATTAAATAATATTAGTTAGTTTATTTTGCATAGTTTAAGGAAAACCAGTGAATCTCCAATGATAAAGTAATCCCATGTCACAAAACTCCTCGAGGAACACACACATATACACATATGTACATATGCATATTTCAATATTGTATCAATTTTTCCAAGCCAAGAAAAAATTAAAGTAAAGTAAACAATAGTCAGTTGGCCACTGATGATCACTATTAGTAGCTACAAAATTCTCCAAGCAGCACAAATCCAGAATAATCCTAGTGTCCTGGTGTCTGATACAAGCAATGCCAACATCTTATTTTCTGGCACTACAAGGGCACAAAAATCTACCTGAAATCTCTACTAATTTTTTTTTTTAAATTTCTGTGCATCTACAATTTATTATGTTTGTTTAATATGGTATCAAATAACCTGATTTGAAAATCCTCAGATTTATAGTCACAGACACTTAGGCAGTATCTCAGGCAGACTGTTGTCTCCATGACACATGAGGAGTTACTAGGGAAAAATCTGTTTGGGTTTTTTATTCCCTTTTCTTCTAAAGGGAAAAAAGTCATCTACATTTTTTCTTTTAAAAATCTGCTTTTTGTTGTCTTATTTTCAAATATAACAGATTACTCACCATTAAAGCATAAAGGCATCTGATTAAACATTTGAACTTAACAGGGTAAACAATATCAGCTCTGTTGGACAATTTATCTGCAGGGTATCCCACAATATCTGATAAATGAAAAAAGTGATATAAAGTTTTGAAACCTCTAAATACAGATGGACTTCAGCTGCAAAGCTAGAAATTTATGCCACTGAAATGTCACTTCGACC
Organism: Illadopsis cleaveri; assembly: GCA_013399915.1. Lineage (NCBI taxonomy): Eukaryota > Metazoa > Chordata > Aves > Passeriformes > Timaliidae > Illadopsis > Illadopsis cleaveri. The sequence goes on along the minus strand of VXBB01013926.1, from coordinate 25,542 downwards.
TAGTTGAACGATTAAAGCACAACAAGTTTCAAGCTGTGGTAGCATGTTGCTCCTGCTACATTGTTCACTTTTATGGTTAGAGGACATCAAAGCTGTAATTGAGAAAACACCTCATCCTGATTTTAATGAGGAAGTCACCAGATTGGATAAACGGAGTGTGGATATCAGATGAATGAACACACACACAGAAAATTATTATGGTTAAGATACTGTTTACATATCTTTAATTAAAATGCTATCTTTGCAAGACAAATGCTGTACATAATCCTGGGATTATGTGCTACTGATTCTTAGATTCGTTTCTTAATCCACTTCCTGTGTTTATTAAAGACAAATGTTGATCTATTACTTTGTGACCTAGTATTAATTTGTTTCCATGAGATTTTTTTACTTCTCTGTAATTATAAAAAATAATAAAAAAAACCCCTTATTTTCTGTCTGGAAGAGGTTAAGATACCTGTATAATATATTTTGCAAAACCATAAGATTTGTGATACTTTCTTATTAGACATTTCCATAAGCAAAGAACTACAATACAGTGTAGATGGTTCAATAGGAAGAGATGTACAATTACTGAAAAACCTCTATTCAAAGTGTAACCAACATCATATATCTTTACTGATATATTGACTGTGTGTTTATTCCTTTCACAGAATTATTTTTTGCATTAAAAACAAAAAGAAATTGTGGACCTATATTTCTATTTGTATGGGTAATAAGTGATCTGAATTCTATAGCTAATGAGAGCAGATATAGTACATAGTTACAAAAATTCAGCTTGTAATGGCAATGTGTCTGGGCTAGCTTAATGCAAGATTGAAATTTCAATATCTTCAATAAAATTCACATTTTGAGTTAAAGGCAAAAATTACTTGAATTGCAACCAACTTTTAAAGTTATATCAAAGAGCTCAATAAGAATACATTTTCTCAAAGATAAATACTAAATAACAAGGTGCATAAATGTATTGACTCTTGAGCTTTCAAATCATCACAGGTAATACAACCTTGATGAATTATATTTTTAGAGCAAAGAACTGAACTTTACTATAACAACTGAAGTTAGAACAAATATAAGTAAAAAGTAGTATCTCTCCAAGCTAAGAAGAAAATGTTTTGATTTCAGTAATCTTAACAGTTTTATAATAAATATTTAAAATAAAAAGTAAATGTTTGTACTTTTAATCATTACCATAAAATATTTTTGAATGTAATGGCATCAATTTTTTTATACTATAACTAATACATAGGTAAACTATTTTATTTCCCACCTTTAGTAACAATCTCATTAAAATATCAGTTCCTATTGAATTAGCAGAGTATTTTTTCTCTTTTTACGTTAAGATCAGCAGATGTTATTGAGTTGATTCTATTTTTTATATAAGATGATGTATAAGATGATGACAATACAATTAGGATTTTTTCAAAACTGTAATTGTAAAATTGACCTTATTAAAATTCCACTTCCTCCATAATTAAAAAAAACCCTAATTACTTGTAGTAATTGGACCAGAAATGACATTTTCAGTTCATTAATATTCAACAAATTGTTTTTGAAGATGTTCTTGCATGGTTAGTAGTCAGTCTTCAACATTTCTGTTCATTTCTTATTTAAAAGTCATCTGGAATAATAGTTTGCATCTTAATAAGACAAGTTTCTATGAATTGATTTTATTTATAAGGTTTTTAATTGCTAATTAATGTGTGAAAATATCTGTCTCCTGTAATATTTGTAACACATGAAGTGAAAGGTGAAAGTAGTAGAACAACAATTTGCACATTGCTGCCTTGCTCTAAATAAGCATGAAAGATACCATATTTCCCATCCACAATTTCTCACTATTCTTTCTAGAAATGTCAAAACCAGGTTTAATATGTCACGGTACTGTGCACCTGAATAAAGAAGTCAATTTATCTAACATCAGAAAGTAGAGGCAAATCAAAATAATGATGCGTGAACAATTTTATTAACCAGCAAAATGCAACTGAGATCATTTCAAGGTGTACACTGTTTATATTATTTGATATAATGACATTTGAATTGCACTCTAATTTCTCTTTATGCATTTTTTAATATATGTGTCTGTACTTATAACCTTGAAGTGTAATTCTTCTGATGTCTCTGAAAGAGTCAGAGCTCAGATAGGGCTCAGTCACAGCTACGAAGAGATTTCCCTTCTGATAAGCGTGATCCATGAGCTGGAGTGATCTCTTTTAAGGGTAAGTGTCAAATTGCCAATAAAAACTGTCAGATGAAGTGAAATGTGAAGTAATTTTGAGTGACATGTCTGCATCAGAAGTTGAACTGAAATGATTGTGCACTTTCCTTTTGTCAAGCAAAGAGTCTTCATGTGATTTTGGGGTTTATATTCCCATAAGTAGACATAAATTTTGAATAACCCTGCTTCTGTTTGTTAAATTTCAGTATCTTCAGATGTTTAACCTGACTGTATGACTGAGAAACTGCAGGTGTTTCAGGAATTTTGGGAGCTTCCAAAGTTAGATGGCATCTGAGAAAGGATGTTGAGGATGACAATAATGACAATTTGCACTGAAGGCAATTTTTAAAAATACATTCTTCAGAATCAACTCCAAATCTCTTTTTTTCCCATCTTTTTTTTTTTTCTGGGGAGCTTTCTTTACTCTTAGAATTCTGTCAGGGCTTTTGACTTGCAGATTTAAAAAAGCAATAAATGTACTAGATAAAAGAAAAAGGTGGTTTTGTTTTTTATTTTTTTTAAATCTGTGGGAACTAATGTTATATAGAGTCTACTACTTTAATTAAAACATCACCAACAGCTAAATTTCTGAGTAATTTCTAGTTTAGCCTTAGTCTCATAGAAGCTGAGACAAAAGAAATTTGACAGAACTCAGGACTAATCACCAGATATTCTATTATTGAAAGGGATATCTAAGTTCTTACCTTTCAAAATAGGATATTTATCAGAACTCCAAGTGTGGTGATGTCCATAGTACATATACACCATGTTAGCAGCATCCCAATCATTCTTCAAAACTCCTGTGCTTTCCTGGAGAAATCTCATAGCTCCTGTACTCACAAATCCAGTCTCACAGAAACATTTTGAGTTTGCAGATAATTAAGTTCCCAGTTTAGCAGGTTTATATAGTAGGCTTATCTGTTAGTTTATAAACAGTAGAAAATCATCAAATTAAACCAAAAAAACATAGTACCAAATCAATTTTTTTTCAGGAATCTGCAGTTTCATTGTGGTTTCTGAGAAGAGGAATGCAAGGGATTCACATCTGCTTATCAAGGGCAGTAGTGTCCACCAGAATATCAGAGAATGAGATGCAAACCTCACCCTTCCACCTTTGAGACGAACATCCTTTGAAACAGAGAAGTTTCTGTTCCTGTAACCAGTGTCCTCCTGTTTAGGTGAGGATTCATATTCAACTGTTACAACTGAAGTTTTCACTACATGGCACTCACAGTTTGAATGAGAAAGAAATACCTAGAAAGGAGCTAGACATGAACATGATTTGTTTCCTTACATATAATTTCCTAACTGTAATTAACACTAATGGTAGTTCAAAAGAACTGTTAAGTAAACAGATGTCATGACTGTATTCCAATAGACTCTTTTCTTTATAATATGGTGAAAATTCTTTTTTTTTTTCTTGTACTTCTGGTGTATGCAGAAGTCTCGCTTCCTTGGAAGCATACCAATATTTTCAGCTCAGTCTGCTTTAATGAGTGAAATATCAAGGCATTATTTATTAGAATATTCAAATTTATTTGTAGCCAGATATATTAACTCTGGGGGGAAAGAAAAATAGGAAAAGTAAACACAAAAGAAAAGGATAGTTTCCTTAGGTCTGCAGTCCCATAATGGGTCTAAAATGCTAATTCTGACATGGAACAAGAGAATTATTTCTACCACAGTTTTGAAATAATAATGATTTTTCTCACAGAGGTAATTTCCACAGCAATCAATTACATTACTCATTCTGTAGTTTATGTGTAAGGTGTATAGTTAAAATTGGAGCTGCATGCCATTTGAATAACAGGACGATGTAACTGGTATATTTTGCCTGCATCACTTTTGATGCTTAGAAAAAAAATAAACTAATTTGCTGTGGCCTTCATACTCAATCAGGAAAAAGTGGTTAGATTTCGTAGGCTTCATACTGTAATATTTGTATGACATTCAGAACCACATTTAAAACAGGAACATAAGATGGGTGATTTGAAAAAGAGTCTTATAATAATAATATAATGTCTTTTGGAAAAATAACAAATAGATGCCATGTCTTAGAAGCACTGTTTTGTGCAATGAGTATTAACATTTTGGAACCATGGAAATTATGCTCTGCCTCCTTTAATCTAAAGGCAGACTGGTGGACTAAATTTTTGAAGGTTGTGAAGGCATATTAGGAAGTCATGGTT
>VXBB01013925.1:87093-97320 GCA_013399915.1 Illadopsis cleaveri | reverse complement strand
CTGGCGGGGGCCGCGCTGTTGAGTGTCACCGGCGTGCTCATCTGGGGCGTGCTCATCTGCAGGTAGTCCTGGTCCGCCAGGCTGCCCACGCTGGGCACGTTGCTGCAGGGAACGGATGGGAACAGAGACCCCTTCTGTCAAAGCTCATTTTTAAACACAAGGAGATAGTGGAAGCTGAAGGGATTCATTGAAACTGCAGTAAAGAACATTCTGCTCATAACTTTGCCTCATGGTTCTTAACAGAACTCAGAATTCTCACCATGAACACCATTGTTTCTTATCATTATGATAAAATGTATCACTTCACCCTCTTAAAGATTATTCTCATGGCCTAAAACTCAAACGCTCTTGAGAACAATCTCTAGATAAATGATCAAGTGAAGATTTAGAATGCCTGCAAGTTTTTTAGGGAAACAATAGTAGCTTTTATTTTAAACACTACTATCTGTGAAGAGATACAGATTAGCAGAAATGAAAGTATTTCAGACAGAAATCTTTACTTTAGAAATGATCACTTGAAATAGCTGTCACAAGTCATAGATGTGGCTCTGACACATGGAGTCACCTCATGGACACACTTTATATGTGTTCATATTCTATAAATTCCAATCTTCATTTCAGATTACACAGTCTATGACACAATGGGATACATTCCATTACAAAGTCTTAGTCCAGTAAAGCTAAGAATTGTATTTTTGGGTCATCTCCATTCATGACTGGGTTTTATTACTCTGGTTTTTGTCATTTCCTGCCAAATTCAAGTGACCACAGAAAAGTTTGTACATTCCCATGAGATCTGTCTTCCATCTGCAAGGACTCATTTCAAGAAACAGGTAATACGGGGCCAATCAAAGAAAAAGATCTTACTTTTCTCTTTCCACATCACTTCTAATCTGCTTACTTTTCTTGTAATGTGTTAATTACATATTAGAATAAGGAGAGAGTGTAAGAACTCAATGAGACTCTGGATAACGAAGGGGAAACAGGATTTGTCCATGTTTGTTTATCCTCACAGTATATTTTGTGTGTTATTAGAAAGGACTATAATTTGAATGCCCACCTATCATTAGTGATTGGAAAAGGAAAACACTGAGGACCTCTTTCCTTACAATCATTTTATTACCTTGAACTGATGTGTGTCCAACTCAGAGCAGGAGAGAGGAAAATAATGAAACAGAGTCTGAAGGAGTTATGGAGCTGCAGCAGAGTGAGTGCCTCAGACTAATAAGAAAAGGTGACCTAGAAACCCTGATTGGCAATCACCACTCTGTCAGAAGCCTGCAGTAATAATCCTCACTCTAATTGGATTAGATTGAAAATGAAAGGGTTTTTTCCCCCAACAAATACCTGAAATTAATAACCAGCTCAGGCCCGGTGCATCAGTTACTATTATGAAAAAACCTGAGAATTAAATTGCTCCCTAGGCACTATATCAAGGGTTTACAATTTCTTCTTTGCAGTTCTTTTGAGAACACTGAAGGACCCTTTGGGGCTGCAAAAGGACTGATTTAAAGGATTTACAGACTGATTTAAAGATACAGACTGCTTCCTCTAGAAATGAAGCAGTGCAGCAGGAGACCTTTGTACTATTACTATGCTTTTTAAGAGGTTTTATTAATTTAATGGTGCAAATTCTTGCTAGCTTTCAAAACCTCCAGCAATGAATTTCGTCCATAAACATTGCTAATTTCTGAGAACTGAGTGAGGAATCCAAGCTTTGAAAATGAATGTCAGTGGTTCCCTGTAGGTCATGGCACTCTCCTCTTTTGGTATCAGGAAGAGTGGGACAGGACAGGACATGGGCCAACATCTGTCTGTCTGATCAGCAGCTCCCCACAGCCCCACTCAGGGACACCACAGGAGCTCAGAGGAGCTCCCATGGGAACACAGACTGGGGAGCTCTCACAGGGCCACTCAACATTTCTAGAGCCCTCAGAAGGGCAAATGGAATCACCAGGACCAGAGATCACCAGGCTGGAGCTCAAACTGACATAAGGGAGCCTGGCTGGAGGCTGGACATGGAAATGGGAGGGCAGAGATGTGAGGGGTTCAGTGCATTCATTTTGTTCCCCAACACTTGTGGTTTCTGTTGAATTACAATATTTTCCTGTGTCAGAAATTACCATAAATTCAGGCACTGCATGTTCCTGTGCTTTTAAAAGCACTGAGAGTGGACACACACTGTAACACCCCTGACTGCCAAAACTGGGGTTAAATGTTCCTACTATCAGAACTGTTTTGATCTCGGTCAATGACAAATCTAAAAGGTTTAAAATACATTTGCAGGTTAAAGCGCTGTCAATACAACCAACCATTTTAGTTACCCAGCTTTAGGCATGGGCTTGACAGACCCATTTCCTCCAAGGCTGTACTTACTTGTAGCCATCTCTGATGAAAGTGGCTGCAGGTGGCAATGGAAGTTGTTCAATTTTCGGAGGAACAGCCCAAGAAGGCCTGAAGATGCAGGCATCTGGAATCTTCAGAGGTAGGAGGCACTGGCTGGGCAGGATCTTCAGTGGAGCAAACAGGGAGGAGCCCACGAAAGGTTGAAATGATGGAACTTTGTGCACGTACGAAAAATCCTGTAACATCCAAGTGACCTTGGTTACAACAATGTGATTAGATTGCTCTTTAGATATTTATTTATTTTTAATTAAAATCTATTGTACTGTTTGAAATCCCTACAATTACCTTTTTTCCCCCAAATGAACCATATTTATTCCTTCTACAAGGCATTCCAGAGTAGTTCCTTGAAGGAAACTCAGCTGAGGCTCCCTGTTATCCCGAGATGCTGCACAGCTTTATGGCAGGTTTCACAATTGGAGCAGGCTCATTTCAGACAGGCTGTGCCTGCAACATGAGTAGTGCACTATGAAATTTTCACACTACTTAATTTTTAGCACCTTATTTGGGCACTTAAAAGATTGATCTTTGCAAGACTTCTTGTACTGACAGTGAGGAGAGGCTGTGACAGTGTGAGAAACCCTGAGGTGCCTTGAGTCAGCCTCTCCAAATAACCCCCACTGTGGGGGTTCACATCACTTTAGCAATAACAGTGCACACTTTGCATATGCCAATCATTGCACAGAGTATTAAATACAAATATCTAAACAATCCAGCAAACACAGTGTTAACTATCAATGAAGTTCAGCCCAACTGGGCTTGCAGTGACTGTCACGTTTCTTGCAGAGAGTGATGACAAGAACTTCAGCCAGAGTTTCTAGAGCTATTCCAGCTCTTTCAGGAGAACAGAACTAGTCCTCTCGAGGCAATACTGCAAAGTAAAAATCAGTGTGAAAACAGTAACAGCAGTCTCAGTATTTAACATCTCATCAGAGCATTTTTTCCCTTGCACCTTGTCAAGCATTGAGGGATGAGGAATGTGTGGATTTCTGCCTCCAGCTGCGGAATGCTCAGCACAAGGAATCTACTTCCATGTTCTCAGAATGATCAGCAATGGGTTTAGTGCTTGTTTCCCCCACTGGTGTGCATGAGCAGGTGTGACACACACAGAAGCAAGTCAACTGTGCTGTTGGAAATGTTCTCAGGCAGAATTGAAGTAAGTATTTTAATACTCCTGTAATAGCTGTGAGGGAGATTAAAATATCTTCGGTATCAATGATGCCCTGAAATCTGCTCCCACTCCAAAACCTTCAGCTCAACAAATTCCAAGACAGACTTTTTTTTTTTCCCAGGCCCAAGTTATCCTATTCTTAAACAAACAATTTACTGCACAAGCAGAAGAGAAAAACCAGCAAGGTCTGTGGCAAGGCAAAGTCTTGCAAACCTTATAAAAAACTTATTTCAAACTCCTCTAGTGGAATAAAAACTTGTGGATGCACCAGCTGAAGACGGGCAATGGAGACTGTCCTGGAGCAGACACTGAGGAGGTGCCTCTTCCCAGTGTGCCTCCAAGTGAGAGCTCAGGGAGGAAGGAATGAAGAAAGGAGAGCTCTGGCAGTACCAAAGCAGACTTGCCCCATGTCCTGATGCCCAGCTGGGTTCTGCCATCAGGAGGGACACTGGGAATTCCCTCCCACATCTGCAAAGCCCCTTTCCCCACATAACTGCTGGGACAAGCTCCCTGCCAGCTCAGCCCTTGGCAGGGGAATGAGCTGGGAGTTCTGGGCTCTGACTGGACACACTGGACTGGCACCAAAATGTGGGAGCACAATCCTGGAATCCTGTCCCACAAGCTGTCCTGCTTCCTGCCAGGGACAGGGACTCCCTTCTCTCCCAGGGACAAAACTGAAAGCTCCTGTGGCAGAAGTCACTCTGTGGGATTTGTCATGGCCTCCCTTGCAGTCTGCCTGAGGGATGCTGTTCCTGCTGGCAGGAAAATGTCCTGGTTCACAGCTGACCACACCATTTACACTGAACAAAGGCATCCATCAGTATCCTCACACCACCACACAGATATTTCTTGTCCAAGCAGCTGCAAGTGTGTCCTTTGCTCAGCAATGCAGAGCCCTAAACATCAGCCCTCAGCTAATTCCAACACAGGCACAAAGGAGAGGGAAGGAGGTGGTGCTGAGGAGAGAAGGAACTGCTGAAATAGAAGGAACAGGCTGTGGCACCTGAGGAACAGGGTGGGTCTGAAGGAGAAGAATAAGGCTATACAGTCAAAGGTTGGGGACTACCAGGAAGCCAGACTTAGAGTGGGCATCTCCATTTTTATTCCCTGTGTACAGAGCAGCTTGCTGCGGAACAACGTGCTGTGCATTTCCACACAAAAAGTGCATTTTTTATTAAAAAACACCCTTCAGGCTGTATGCATGGAAATATGGTAACAGTATCTTCTGACAAAAGTGACAAAAAGCAGCCCCAGAGGTTCAGTAATGCAGGACACACAGGCAGAATGATTTGTGCCCTGCTCTTACCCTGTGATGGAACAATGACACAACCAATGTATATCAGTGCTGATGCTGGGTCCCTCCATGGGATGCTATGGAGAAATGGCCACACTGGGATGTCACAAGAACCCAGAGTCCCCAGCTACAAACAGCTCTTTACTGAGACACTACAGGACTCAAGAGAGGAGGAACTAGATGACATTACCTGACCTGTGTTATACAGAAAGTCAGATAAGAATGGTCCCATCTGGCCTTAAAACTTGTGAAGTAACATCAGCTGAAGAAGAAACAGAGCAAGTTCAACCCCTGGACTTTCTCAGAGAGTTTCAACCCTAACCAAAAAAGGAACAATTCAGAGAGATAAAGGCAACCCTTCTATGTGCACCACTTTATCCCACTGTGTGCCAGCCTGGCACCAGGGAGGGGGGCACAGCAAAGGTTCCCCAGAGAAATTATCTAAATAAATACATCATTTAACAGCTACTTAGCCACAAGTGTGGTGTTTTTCCATACATGTACATTCTTTCTGTTAGGCACACGGCTCTTTTCACAGACAATACTGTTTGTTTCCTGAAAACACCCAGAACCATTACAAACATAAAATTACCAAATGCCTACAGTTAAAATCAGGGAACAATTAAAAAGCTCTTCTAATAGAGAAGAATATTTTTCCAGCTCCAGGCTGACAGGTTCTTTACACGGGTCCAGCTCACATTTGTTAGTTGCTACGCACACTACCTGGGACTTGGTTATAAAAATCAAAGTGCACATAGATAAGTTTGTAAGAATTCCACATTTCTGGCATGTTACCTTAATTTCTTCAGGTTTAGGGCTACCTAATCCATCTTCCACCTCCATTTTAAACTCAGCCAGCTGCGTTGGAACCACGTTGACCATAGGACTCTCCATCATTCCCAGGGTAGTCACAGTCTCTGAATTTATTCCATCTTTGTAACTCATCACTGGGGAGAAGGCAGGGTGCTGTTCTAAAGAGGGTGGTGTTGGGAACATCCTTTGGAGATCTGCCACAGCTGAAGAGGATGAAATAACACAGTTAATCATTCAAATAAAAATTCCTAAGGAAATTCAGTAAAACAGAAGAGATCAATTCAATGCTAGCTCTTATTTCATCAGTTAAAAACTAGGAAAGCTTCTCTAAACTTACTGGGGTTCTGACAGCAGTGTTAAGTCTAGACCAAAAGTTAACTCCTAGGTATAAATTCCCCAAATTCCTGGGGATACTCTGCAATGTTATTGTTCAGCAGAAACAACAACCTGGTAGATAGACAAACAAATGTACAGTTTATCAGCAACTAATAAATCCTTCGTAACTGGAGAGGTGAACTGACATTAATGCCAAGCTCACTCCAGTGACTGTTTGTAAGGAGTCACAGATGAGTTTCCTCCCTTTGCCAGAGATGACCTAACCCTAAACCAGGAGGCCTTTGTGTGCCCTAAGTTGGATTTCTCCACTCAGTCTCTGTAGCCTTGTCTGGTCCACGGCAACACAACTCCTGCCACAAACAGTGGAGCAGCAGAGTAAACAGTGGGCTATGAATTATTCCCACTCTGTCCATATTCTATTTCCCCCACTCTCTCAGTATCTGAATTTAAAAGACCTTAGTCTTGTCCTGATACAGTATAAATCAAAGCTGAAAAAAAGTTCAGCGTAACGAAAGAAACTCTTTTCCACCAACATTAGTATGGAATACAATGCTCAGGCTGGCAGCTGGATTAGCTCCCTCTGTTTCTCAGCAGAGAGAGGTGCTTTAGGCACTGGAGAGGGGACAGGGAGGAAGGTGAAAATGAAGGGTGGCCAGTAGGAATTTATGATGCACTTCAGCTCCCCACAGACACTGCTCTGCCTCAACAGCTGGTGGCAAGGCCACGGCTACAAGTGGAGTGTATCTGTTTAACTTCACACTACATCATTTTCTCACCTCCAGCTCACTCCACTTAGCAAAATTCTGCAGTGCAGATTCATAAAAAAGTTTAATTACAAAAAATCCCCCAACCCTACAGCAACAGGCAACTATCATCATTCATTTTCATGTGTGTCATGCTTGAAAAAGCTTTGCATATTTTAAAAAGCTATGGATCAACTAAACCTGTCAAAATCCAATCTCTGTATACTTCAGACTTCTACATTTGAGTAAATCAGCACAGCTTTTATGGGTCCATAAAACTCTGACTCATCTCCTTCAGACTGGTTTTTTTCTTCACCTCAATTTGTTCTCATTACCAGCTGAAGTTAATGAGAAGGCTTTAAAGAATGATTTGCAGAGAGATTGGATTTCTGCTTACAGTGGCCACAGAAATCAGACACTCTTCCTTCTCACCACTAAGTAATTTGTAATTTGATTTGTTACTATTATACCAGAAATTCTCACCTTCTTCCTCTGTCCCACAAACACATTTCTCCTTTATCTCAAAAGAAATGCCACCTACACCAATAGAATCAGAGATCTGTTCAGGTTGGAAAAGCCCTCTGAGATCATCAAGTCCAACCAGTCCCCAGCACTGCCAAGGCCACCACTGACCCATGTCCTCAAGTGCCACATCCACAGGGCTGGTAAATCCCTCCAGGGCTGCAAACTCCAGCACTGCTCTGGGCAGCTGTGCCAGGGCTTTACAACCCCCTCAGTGAAAGAATTTTCCCAATATCCAACCTGAGCCTCCCCTGGCACAGCCTGAGGCTGTTCATTCTCCTCTTGTCCCTGTTCCCTGGGAGCAGAGCCCGACCCCCCTGGCTACATCCTCTTGTCAGGTGCAAGAAATGCAGCAAAGCCCTCTAACCTCAGAGTACAAGTCACCATTCCAAATCATTGTTGGCACAGTCCTTACAAAAAAGCCCTATTGTTTAATCTAATTTAATACAATCTCATAAGATTCCTGCACTCCCATAACTTCTATTGTCCACGTGCAGGGCCTGCACAAGTATCACTACCACAACCACCTATAAAAGGTCCACACCATGCCTGTTAGTTAGAATCCAGCACTTTGATTTTAATCATGCACTTCCACATCCAGATTAAACCCTGAAGGTGATTTCAGTTTTAATTTGTCAAATGTTCAATGCAATTTTCTACCAAGACAGGTTGCACCATCACGGCCAGTTGGTAAGCCACGGTTTTAAAGTCTTTGATTTTGTTAAGTAGAAGGATTTATACTTAGAGGGATTTGGTAATGGTGGAAGTGCCCAACAGCGAGCAGAGAAGAGAGGGGAAGGCTTCCAAAGGAAGATTTGTAACAAACCCCTCCCATAGTTCCAGACCAAATGGAACAATGACAACAATGTCAACAGAAGAGTACCTCATATCTCAGTAAGCTCATTAAACATCTGTATTACCACTGCTCCCATTAAAAGCTCGCAGTTCCAGCCCCAGGTGCACCCTCAGTGAGCCCAGTGGCACTGCAGGGCAGCACAGCCAGGCCTGGGAGTGCCCGAGAAGCCCTGGTACTCACTGGGAGGGTAGGGAACCGCGCTCCGGCCGTCCTTGCCCAGCGGCCGCTCCTCGGAGCCCGCTGCCGGCAGCTTGGAGGAGCGCAGGGCTGGGGACACGGCCTGCAAAGCAAACACTGCAGTTAGCACACACTCACACCCCCAGGGGCACTGCACTGCAAAGACAACGGCTGCTTTTCTACCCTCCCATCCACTCCCCCCAGGGAGTCTGGATTTTCCCTCCTTTTCAACACTAAAAACAAAAAGAAATATTTATATATATATCTATATACCCCCTCACAGACTGATGCATACATATAACTATGTATTTTTATATTTCTATACACAAATTACATTCAAAATGTTATCACAAGCCCTGAGCTTGAAATGCATGTGACTGCTCTGTTTGTTTCCATGTTTGGATTACTCCAAGGTAGTAATGGGAATATGACAGGGAGAGTAAGCCCAACATATGCAAATGTTAAGACAGGAAGAACATTAGGGCTGTCCAGGGCAACTTCAGAGAAGGAAGTTTATTTTTTATTTTGACAGAATTAAATTTTTTTTGACAGAAACAATTTTTTTATTTTGACAGAACAGTCCTCTGGTAATTTGCGTATTAACTGTGGCATCTGTAGTGCAGTTTGTGTAGAACCACAGTAAGGAAATTGGTGCACTCATAAAGTCCTGCCAAGAACAAGGCATAAAGACTTTTAAACAGTGTTATCTACTAACAGTCACTTTAGGACCACCTTCTGTATCATTATGGCTGTATTAGAATATGCTTAAAGATAGTGACTATCCAAATCTTTGCCTTCCCAAGTAATTTCCCCCTCCTATAATTGATATAAATCTGCATTTCCTTCTGTATTTCCTAACATGCAGCAACTATTTCTCTCTGCCCTGAAATAAAGTGCTCAGAGGACTATGAGGGAACATGACTCAAGAGAATTACTGGAATCCTGTAAGGTTGAATTTATTTTTCTATGGGCAGGTTCTTAGACAAAGGTAAAAGAACCCATCATCAATTAATAAAACTTGGATATTTTCCACCATAATTCTCAAACACAAAAACCTGATTTCAGTCCAGGACACAGAACAAGATATAATGGATTTAGAAAGGACCTGCATGGCTCTCCCTGTGGACGCTCCTTACAGCCTGTCCACGCAGGACAGGTCTCCTGAAGGATCTCTCTCTTTGCCAGCTAAAATCCAAGCCTGCCTACCTGGAAACTCTCTCTCTCCCCCATCTATTAGGGACTATCATTCCCACTAGGATTCCTGTATTTTGGCCTACAGAAGGCTCATCCCCACAGAGACTCACCCCCAGCTCATCCTCGTCGGAGTTGTCGAAGATGTTGTCGAGGTCGTGCAGGGACGGGGCCAGGTCGGTGACCTGTGTGAGGCTGCCCGAGCCGGCCCTGCCGGCAGCGCCGTCCTGCCGCGCCTCTGCCACGCGGGAACAGGGAACCAACAGTCAGGGAACGGGGAGCACAGGCAGCAGCACAACAGCACCGAGCCCCTCTGCTGGGCTGGAGCCTTGCAGGCTGCTCAGCAACCACCGAGGCTCAGTCAGGAAACAAGAAAGGGGCTGCTGCTCATTTAACATTCTAAAAAATATATAATTCTTTTATAAAAAGGACAAGGAAAATCAAGTATTTTCCAGCTTGGCAGCTGTCTATAGCTCTGATATTACAGACAAAAGTTCACATGTGATTTTTCCCTCCAGATGTTATGGCATATGGGCATTTTTGCTTTGCAGGGTGAATAAAAGAGCTTTAACTCACCAGTCTTAGGAGCAGAACTGAAAATGGACATGGCATCTTTTCCATCAGGAACTGGCGTGGAATGGCCCGTTGAGGGGATTTCCTTGGAACCAATCCCATCTTCTGACTATACAAAACATCAAAGAGATTTCATGAGTATGAATTT
>VXBB01013925.1:49407-82952 GCA_013399915.1 Illadopsis cleaveri | reverse complement strand
GAGGGCCGATGGTGAAATGGCATCAGGGGCCTTTTTTGCAGTTTCTCTCCCTTGTCCTGCCTCTCGGTGGTTTTGTGCTTTGAGGAGGCAGGAGGGGGCAGTGCCGAGGCCGCCGCCGGCCCCACTCCGAAGCCGGGCTGGGGCAGCGTGGGGGGCCGGCCCGAGGCACCAGCGCAGCGCTGCTTGAACACCTTGTGCCTGGAAAAGGAGGAGGAGAAACCACTCAGGGCATGCTCTGGGCAGTTACCTCACCCCAGGGGAAAGCCAAACCCAAAGAACAGCACTGAGAAACCTCCTGCCTGCTCCTGATCTTGTAACTGGCTTTTAATTTCTGCCTGATGGAGGAAGTTTGAATACATATTCTTAAATATTCAAAACAAAATAATGCAGTAACATACAATCTTATTACTGGCTTCATAAGGTTTTTTTGACTTTGTATCCTGTATCTTTGAGACTGAGAAGCACAAGATCGAATTTCAGTGTTTCAGGTCTTGCTAAAAAGTATTTTCATTACACTGATGATGATTTCCAAGGATGTGACAACAGGCATATAACTCTGCTCATGCTTTTACTGGTCTTTTTTGTTGTTCAGAGCTTTTTGTTTAGTTGTTTATTTGATTTTATTATGCTAAACAGAAACTGAAAGATGTGTTTGTGCTTAACATTGAAACATGTTTAAAAATAAACACCATTTCAAAATTAATGACTCCATCCCTATTTTATGAACAATAGGACAAGAAAAACCCATTTCAAAACATGCAATGTGCTTTTTACTTAAAAAGATAACCTACATGATCACAAGTGAAGTGGACTAGATTGGAGACACCCAGCCCTGTCTATAGGTGCAAACGCAATGTCTTGTGCTTGCTGCCCCTGTTCCCTGGCAGCATCCAGGCTGTGTGGGGTTATCCCAGCTTTCCACAGGGCTTTGCTGTTCCCAGGACACGCTGCAGATTCCCTGCAGCAGCAGATGGTCTGTGCCTGCAATCACCCTAATGTGCAGCTAATGCCCTGGTAACTGGAGGTTTGCCTTAAGTATGTTCTTGTAACATTTCATTGCCTTAATTCTCCATCATTCACTGTATTTTAACTGACTGCAGAGAATTATTTCAGACATTCTGCACCTCACACACCAAGTTGGGTCTGCAGGAGACTGAATTTGATGCTGAACACCAGACAACCCTTTGAGACTCCAGATCTAAGATTATATCCTGACATTTATCCAGTACATGGAATGGGCACAGAAATGACTAAAACAATTTCTATATGCCAGTAGCTGCTCAGGTTCTGCAGCTACACAGAAAGTACTTATTGCTGTTTGAAATCAGGTATTGCCTTCATTTTAAGGATAATGTTTCCATTTCCCAGCTGCTATGTTTACCAACTCCAGCATGATGCAGTTATCACTGGAGGGATGAACAGACACTGCGAAACTGCAAGTGCAGCTGAACCTATCCACAGACCCAGGCTCCCACTGCCCACTATCGAATCCCATGCTTTCCAGGCAAAGCTCAGTTTTCCACAGGAAACACTTGGCATTTGACAAAACATTCATCTGTTCTACATTCTTGAGTATAAGAATACAAACAATGTGTATAATCAGGGGGAAAGAGCTGCAGAAAGCATCCTCTCACTTGGGATAGAGCTGGGAGTCTCCAGGTTGAACATTCCACCCTTGTAGGATGCACAGTCCCTTCATCTCTTCCCCAGACTACACAAAGAAGAACTGCATGCCTAAGGAATAACTTCTTTTGGTAAAGGTGCTTTTATCACCTATCTTACAAGTAGATGCTGGCCTTGGAAATTAGGAATTTCAGTAGAAGTGTTTCACAGGACTATTTCACTGCAAACTAGGGTTTTTTTCTAGCCCTGTAACATCTCTCTGATAGTTTTAAGAACGATTAAGCATATTGGTGATGATGGTTTGCCTTTCCTCAGTGAGGAGTTCTGGAATTCTAACCACCCAAAGATGACAGATAACATTAATAACCTCCTAAAGTGTTTGTGTGGGTGAGCTGTGAATTCTCTCTGATCCAGTGACAGTGGATGACCAGGCTGCAAAGGTTTAATATTCTCTTGGGTGGGTTCTGAGGCCATGGCAGATTGACCAGAGGCACGTGAAGTATCTGTAGGGATGTTTTCCCTCTTCCTCAAAGTATCAGGATGCTCACAAACTCAGGCAGATCCTGCCCTCTTCACCACAAGCCTTAACCACCTAACCAAAGGTTACAGCTCTGAAAAGCTGCAGGATGAGTTCCTTATGAATGAGAAGAGCTCCTGGCCCCAATACCATCATTTTTCCACTTGGATTGACTCCTGCAAGTGACAATGGGCTGAGATGCAGATGCATCCCCCAAATGTGTTTACAGGTTTGATATTACAATTTCCTCTTGTCTCAGCTAAAGCATAACTCCCTTCTGTAAGTGCACCTCTGCCTAAATAGGGCTCTCACAATATGACAAATGTTTATTCTCTTCAAAGCTCACCTGGAACAAGAACAACTGACTCTTTGGACTGGATCCACAAAATCCCATGAAACACTATTGTTAGGAACTTCCTCTTCCAAATTTGCAGCTGTAATTTGATTCCTCCTGAAGAAGAGAAAATTATTTTAGTAATGACCACCTTTTGAAAAACAAAATTTTTAAAATGTACATGCATAAATTCATATATGTTCCCCTCAGATAAATTACTTCCTTCTACCTGACCTTTGAAACTGACAATAGATCCCTGCACTACTCCTTAAATTTACAGTTTGATTTATGTAGGAGGAAGATCCCAGCTCTATGTCAAATAACTCTGTCTGGAGTCTGAGCACAAGAAACAAGGGCAAAGCCATTTAAATAGTTTCTGGAAATTAGTCTGACATACCCAGTGAGGTAATTGCAAGGAAATAGGAAAAAAATAAATATTTCAGGGCTCACCATGCCGTGATACACCTTAAATCTCCAGTACTAAAGGTCTGTGATACCAACATCAATTTATACACCCTTGTCAATTGAAATTTTAGTCCAACTCATGTAATGCTTTACAAATACTCCCCTTAGAGCCCTAAATATCAAATATATACGATCTGTTCTGCAGTCACCCAGCTTTCAGTGTAGTGACTACAACTGGAGATAGAGACTGTCATCACTAAATCTGAGAGCACTTGGCTGAAGGCACATCCTATGGATGTGTGGCCACAATTAGGGTACACAACTGCAAGTACAACAGGAAGTGTCAGGAGTTCTCAGCTGAACACAGGGACAAATTTACAACATTTTCTTTGATAATGCTGTTTGGCATCATTAGCTCTGATTGGTGGCAAAGGAATCCTGCAAGGAATAACATTAAGGCAAACNATGCTGTTTGGCATCATTAGCTCTCATTGGTGGCAAAGGAATAACATTAAGGCAAATTATGACAATTTTAGCTGTATATTTTGTGTTATAAATCAGCAAAGCATGAGGACTGCTGCCATACTTGGACTGTGCCCTGTTGAGGATGCATTCCTTCCACACGCGGTGAACAATACGGTTGTGAAATTTGGGAGTAATCTTGCTTGATTTCTTTGGACTGTGGACACTGACTGTCCCCTCCTGCACAGCTGGGTGGCTGATGGTGCTCTGAGAGCAGCCACTTTCTCCTGCAAGAGAAATAAAGCATTAATGTCTTCATATTGTCACTTGCTATTTTTTCTTGGAAGTCTCTTAGCAGGCTGCTGACTACACCAATGTTCACATTCACTGGGGAATGCTCAGAGCATCCTTACAAAACACTTTTCAAAGCAACATTTCCTTTGAGGTAACAAAAATGGCACTGGGTTGCACCATAGACAGGGGCAATAGAGTTGTGCACACACTGCACCTCACGTGATGTGATACACTCTGTATATTATGTACCTATATGTGCTATAAAAAATACACTCCCTATTAAATGGAGGTACTTCAGATAGCCCCTACAGCCCTGGATTGAATCACTAAGAAATAGTGAAGATAGAGCTTTTTCATTATTATCCTGGATGTTAAACTTGAATTTATATAGTGTTTGGTGAGTTGCTTTAAAGATGAAATTTATTGTAATATGGATGGTCCTAAAGGCATCTATTAAGAAAACTAATCATTTATGTAGACTATTTCAAAGCAAGGGTAAGTTCTTTATATTAAACCTCACTGAGGAAATGAATGGATCACTGATGCTTTCCAGGCTGGTAGAGCTGAGGGTGCCCACCTGGAGAGCAGAAGGCTCCAGGGAGAGCTGAGAGCCCCTGTCAGTGCCTAAGGGGGCTCCAGGAGAGCTGGAGAGGGACTGGAGACAAGGGACAGGACACAGGGAATGGCTTCCCACTGTCAGAGAACAGGGTTAGATGGGATATTGGGCAGGAATTGTTCCCTGTGAGGGTGGGCAGGCCCTGGAACAGGGTGCTCAGAGCAGCTGTGGCTGCCTCTGCATCCCTGACAGTGTCCAAGGCCAGGCTGGACAGGGCTTGGAGCAACCTGGGATAGTGGAAAGTGTCCCTGCCCGTGGCAGGGGGTGAAATGAGTTTAACTTGAAGGTCCTTTCCAACCCAAATCACTCTGAGATTCTGTGCCATTTCTTTACAATGTGTTTGAATTGAAATACTAGAATCAAAACTGGCTTTGGTGAGATTTTCTAGTTGAGATCTACACTACCAGAGAAATTTCCAACAGCTTATCACCAGTAGATACACTACTAACACAGAATATGACATTCTCAGTATGTATTTTCTGTATGATTATCAAAGAGATAACAAATGAAGATATTACTTCAACATGTTTGAGAGCCTGAAAACTCTCTGCACTCCATTCCTTCCTGTGATACAGAAGCCTTTACCAGCTATTGTACAAGCAGATGCTTCTTTTTCTGCCCTGCAATGTGTTTCTGTTCAGCTGAACTCCAGCACATCCATCTTGCCAAGCCCCAGCTGCAGCAGCAGAGGGAGCTTTGGGTCCACCGGCCTGGGCACGAAGTGCCTGCTCTGGGCTGGGGCTGGAACAGCAAGGAGGGATGTGCTGCATTTTCACAAGGTCACACCAGGGTACAGAACACTTCGTCCTCCCGCTGACGCAATCCAAGCAGCCTCAAGTGTGAAGTGCTGAAGGGACTCAGTGCTGCACATCACTGCAGCTAACAGGGAATCCTGCTGCTTGCCACCAGGTGACTTGCAAAACACAACTTCTGAAATGGTGCACAAGCTGCCTAACCCTGCACCTTCTTTCATTCTTCACATTACGTATTTCTTTCTCCAGTTAGATCTGCCCTGATTATCTTTTTGTAAAGTCAAACAGCGAAATCCCTGGCCACACTGAGGCTTGTGCCTCTAACCATGTATTTCACTGGCTTTCAAATGTTCTCTAACAAGTGGGAACTTGACAGATGATCAAAAAACAAACAGGTCAGAACTCCAGATTGGCAAATGTGCCCTCTTTTGGAGAAGGGGAGAAAGAATGTGTGTACAGACAAACACCACATGCACACAGAGGCATCATGTGTCAACAGCAGGAGGAGAACAAGGAAAAGACTGATGGGAAGGGAAGGACAGGGGGCAAGAGAGGATAACCAAGGAACTACCAGGGCTTTCAAGTTACACTGGAATGTATTAATTATTGCTTTCTGTAATTATGTAATATTTTTATACTATACAGTACAGCAATATACAGCATAACAGGAGACAGAACGGCACAGCAGGCAAAACCACTTTGTTCTCACACACTGACACTAATTTTTATCCATTAACATCCCTGACACAGTCCTGGAACACACAGAGATACCTATGGCAGGTGAGTGGAGGACACAGCAGCCCCTCACCAGAGGCCACTGCACAACCCCTGCAGTCCAGACTGGTTCCACTGGTGAAAAATGCCATCCCCCAGTTCCAGCAATAATTTGTTTTGTTACATACTTCAGACACAACCATGGAAAATACGATTAAAAGAGAACTGAAGAGATCATCTAGTCCAGTCCTTGCTTTAAAGCTGGATCAACAAATTCAACTAACCTGTTTCTTAAAAACAACCTTACAAAATGCCCCCACCAAACCTCCCAAAACCTACCACCCCTCTGCTAATGGAACTTCTGTAGTTTCCCAACAGTCTGAATTTATTCCAACATTTTATTATCTTTCCTCAGAGCAAGCTTTCCCTCCTGTTTAACCTAGTTTTGCTTTGCTCCAGTTTAGATTCATTACATACTGGTTGCAGAGAAAAGCCTATTCCTTTTCTCCTTGAAATTCCACTTCTCTAGACTAAACCACCTCAGTTCTGTCCATCTTTTCCTGAAGGTCCTGTTTGCAAAATCCAGGATCACTCTCACTGTATTTTCTTGGACCCCAGACAGTTTGTCCACATCTTTAGGTGCTCCAAACTGGACATGGCACTAAATCCACATTTTAAATAGTATTGGGCAGAACTGAAGTATTATTCCTGTGCCTCACACTAATCCACTTTATGGGTCCCATTAGTGATTCTGGACTGCATGACATGCTTTTCCAATCCATTTCTCCAGTTTTTCAAGGTCTTTTAAAATGGTTTTTGATAAAAAAGAATCCTTTCATTGTTTGCTGGAGAGGCATCCCTCTGATACAAATTCATACTGCCCTCAAACAATATCAGAGATCAAACAGAAGCTGTGACTGCCAGATTGGACAACATGAACACTTTTATATAAATGTAGTTTATAAATATTCAAAAATAGAATCCCCCTTGTGATACTGAACAAGTGTAACAGGGTTTTGAAAATTTTAAAAATACAATAGCACATTAAAATATGCATCAATACTTGAATAGATTGTTATGTAAATTGTGATGTCTTGCTTCAGTTAGTTATTAATTGGCTTCTTGCTTATTTTAACTCTCAGTTCCTTTGAAAAACACTATTCCAAGTGAATTTACATCTCATATTCTGACTTATTAGCAGTAAATACTAAATACTTTGATTGACTTCATCTATAGGCTCTAATCATGGACAAATGAATCCAGACATTTTCTTTGAACCTTGACGCAAAACCAAAGGTTGGACTTGATGACCTTAGAGGTCTTTTCCAACCTCAATGACTCTGTTATTCCAGGACTGACCCTGCTGAATTATCCCATAAAGGCTAAGCTTGGGAGCTCCTTGGTGAGGGTATAACAAGGATTCTTTAGCCCCATCTGGCTGCACAGTCTCACAAAAACTTGTAGAGCCTTTGTGTCTTTGACACTTCTATTGCTCTGTGAAATTTAATAAGTGCTGCCCAACAGGTTCAAAAATTCTCCAAGTTCAAGCAGAAGGTTGTCCAGTGGTGAGAGGTTTCTGTGCTGCTTTGCAGCAGTGCACACAGCTGTACCTACAGAAAAAGGAGCTGAACCGAATTCATCCCATTTTGTGTAAAGGGGTGTTCACAGCACTGGCTTTTTCCTTTACCACGGACCTACAAAGTCCTCCCCCAATACTCCTCCACTGCCTGCATTACCCTGCCCCTGTTCACACATGCACTCCCCAGCAGCTTAGCAAAACCAGAGTCTGACTCCATCTCCCCAGCCCACTGCTTACCCATTACAGCCTGCTCTGGAGAGGTGGGGGGAGTCAGGGGCATCCCACAGGTACTGACAGGATCCTTCACGCTTCCAAGCCCCTGCTGTCCCACATTTATATGGCCTGCAGCACTGGCAGCGCTCTGTGACACTGGGATGTCACTCTGGGAGATGAGAACAAAGGCTGAAGGATACACCATCCTCACACCCCCTGCAGAGAGATGGAAAACCACAAGTCTTAGACACACCTGATAATATCCAGCAGCCACAGCTACTTCCACTTGTTTTCAATGTCAATTTGACAAAACTTATTATCTGAAATACATAGAGCTGAGGAATTTCCATGCTAATACACATCCAGCCCTCTGTAACAAGTACAGAGCTGAAACAAGGAGCTCAATCCAGTGAATAATGGCATGTGGGATACAGGGAGTACAAAAGCTTGAGGCGACAGAACTACTCAGATGTTCTGGTGTCAAGAGAGCTACAAGAGAATATAGGAAAATTATAATGGCTCTTTCTGATTAATTAGATGACTTTTTTTTTTTTTCAAATCATGGAGAGGAAAATAATCCTTCAGGCAGAATATTGAAACTTACCAACAATGACTTCAACTGCCACAGGGAAATCGTTGTCATATCCCAGCTCTTCCTCCTCTTTCATGCCTTCCTTTTTCTTCAGCACCATGGGGTAGAAGTACTGCCACTCCTCCATCAGCTTCCGAGTGGCAGGGTCTGACATCTTGTAGGACTGGCCCGTGAGGGTCCCGTTCAGGCCATAAGGACTCACCAGCACTGCAACACAACAGACAGCAGCCCTTGAGGACTGAGCAGCACTGCAGGAGAGCCAACAACAGTCCCACAGCAGGGCTGCTCCAGCTGTGGATCAGCAGCTCTGCCTCTGCCTGAGCCACTCTTCCATCACCTGAGGACTGAAGGGTCCAGGGAAAGGCACTGCAAAACCCAGGAATCCAAACCCACAGAGTACTGAGGCCCCCTGAGCAGAACCCTGTGGTGGTTTGGGTTCATAATTTCCACAGCAAATGAAATTCCAGCAACCCCAGTGTAGTGAAACAGCACTCAGGGATGAACACTCATGAACAGAAGAGAGGACAGGAACATTTGAGACTTCTCAGCATTAAAAAGGAGAGATAATACACAAAGAAGAGTCACAACAAAGAAGGAAAACTACTTGCTTAACAACAGGTATTTTCATTCTGACTCAATTTTGCTTTTAGTTGTATTTGATTTGAGTCATAAATTCAGCTCACTGAAATAAAATGTATGACTGAAATGCCTGAGCCTCTGTCAATGCTTTACATCTAGACACAAAATGTTTTCGAAAAAGCTTCTATAAATAGAAGTCTCTATAAATGATCATTTCATGTGTCTCTGGGTGTTTTTTTACTCTATGTTGAACTTTACTAAAGATTTCTTGCTTTAATTGCTTTGAAATTATAATTTCAGACTGTAGTAAAGACAGCATAATGCAATGACTCAAAATTCTTAATGTTTTTCTTTTTTTCTTTTTTAGAACATCACATGAAAATTGCACTATGAATTTACTAAGCCATCAACTTAATTCTGTAAAATTTTAATTTCTTGCACTGGCAAATAAATAGTCATAGATACTTGAAGTTTTGTCATTTTTTGCTACGTTTTCACACCCACCTACCCCTGGTTATTAAAATAAAACAGTAAATAGTTGCCAATGTATGAATGAAAAGCAGTCCTGAAACAGAATCCACACAGGATTCACAGAAAGCCCACGTCAGAAAATCGCATGGGTGCCCTGAGTTTCTTAAATATAGGTCTTTTTAAACTGAAACAATTGATTTGTTTGTCATGTAAGGCTCCCAATAATGTGAATGAATAGAAAGTTCTGGAGAATCATGCCCACAGGGCTGCTGTGGGAAGCTGGGTACCTTGGAAGGGCGAGGGGGAGGACTGGGCCATCTGGATGTGCTCCTCGGTGATCAGGTAGATGGGCTGGTGCTGCGCGATCTCCACACTCGTGCACACGTTGCTCTCCCCGTGCAGGAAGAAGGTGAAGGCACACGACAAGTGCTCACTGCAGGACAGAGGAGACAAAAGGGAACATACATGGGTGTTAATGGGCTCTAGGAGGGAAATTCAGAGCCTCGGGGGCCAAGCACACACTCTCCTGTGCTATTCCCAGGCTCATTGTGCTATTCCCTGGCTGATAATCATATGACACAGGGATCTGTCACCAGTCAAATAACGGGCACTGTTGGCAGCTGTCTCAACTGTGTGTTCTCCTACTTGTTTCATTACAAATAAATGGGATTTTAACCAGAATTCAAGCAGTAAAATTATGGGTTGTTAGAAATTCTTCAAATTCTTCTTCTTTCACACCACAATGAGGTCCAGCTGAAGGGGAATAGCAAAGGAATAGGAAAGATGTTTGCCTAACATCTCATGAGAATCTTGATTAAAAAATATAGAAGCACGTGAATATTACAGGAAGTTGTCAACAACCTAAGGTGAACCATGGATTTGCCACCACTGACCAAAGTTAACTTGAAAGAAATGGTATTGAAAATGTTTTCACTTCATTCTACCCACAGAGTGACTCCCATCACAGCAAACTATTTGCTTAAATAGTTTCTTGTTACAAAGCCACAAGAAAAAAAGAAAACAAAGCACATCTCATGTTTTTAATCATTATTTTAATCAACTAAAAATGTACAGAGCTGCAGTAAGTGTGCAGAGATTCAAGAGCTGTGCACAGTTTTATGGGTGTTGGCTTTGGCACAGGGCCAGTCCTAAGGGGACCTGTGTTTCACACAGCTCTCACTACCTGCACCAAGAAGAAAAACCAGAGGCAACTACAACCATTTCACTTCAGTGTTTAAGTCAACCAACTGCTCTGCTACTGCTGCCAGTTGTTTTTAAACAAAGGCACTGATGGTCTAGAATTGGGAACTACTCTAATCTCACTAAATCTCTGAATGATTCCACACATTGGGCAGAGTAACTTATCCTGTAGCCCAAGTTACTCTTCTGTGAGCCTCAAATCCTACTACAAAAAGAGACCAGAAGAAAAGGTCCAGCTGAGAAAAATCCAGAGAGAAGAGGTTACTGAAATGACAGGTAACAGCTACACTTCCCTGGTGCTGCCATCCTCAATTCTGAAGTACTTTGTAACAATAATTCCACTAAATAAAAGGTTTCATTATGTTTTAATTTTCACAAAGGAAAGAAATTTCACTGTCCTCAATGATGAAGTGGTAAATTGATCATTAAGTTACATGGGGGGAAGGGAGGAAACAGGACATGGACAAAATGGGTCAGACTCCAGGTATTTCCATCCTGCCCCAAGAAGAGAAGCAAATCAATTAATGTAATAAAAACCCCATGAACAATGGATTTCTGCACATACAAGAAATACAAAATTACAGCAAAGTATAATTATTTAATCAAAGCCCATTAGTTTCCTCACACAGGGTGAACACCTTTAATATAAAGAAGGTTTTAATAAATAAACTCCCCATGAGAAATCTGGTGTAAGATCAAGAGGGGATAATGTCTGCAGCAGGTCAGCATTTCCAAAGCAGAGAGCAAAGCTGTTATTTTCAGCTCCTGTCTTTAGGATATACACAGGAACACTCTGGATTCTGCAAGCTTCCTAGAGGATTTAACTGTGCGTCTTGCTTGGCTGCTATTGAACTGAAGGGAAAAAATTGGGACCATCCAGGGACCCTCTCAAGTGTCTTGCAAAGTATTCTGGCATGAACAAATCACGTGGAATCTTATGCAACACTCACAGCAACCCATGAACACTGTAAGGATAAGGAATACACCACATCAGAGCTTGAAAGACAAAAGATTTGTTTGGTTTTGGAGGGAACACTTGTTTGATGTGGACTACAAAAAAGAGGGCATCGAAAGGCAAATTTGAAACAGAAGAGCAAGTGAGAGCAAAATAAAATAATTTCCTTTAAAGCTGCTAAAGCAACAGGACAGGAGCAGGTCACCGTGGGGTCTGGGCAGGAGATGGCAGCACCTGGACACCTCTACAGTCAATAACACTACAACACCACAGTAAATTAACAGTTGAGTACATAAAACACCTCTTCTTAAATATTCTGGAAATAAATATCCCCAGAGAAGCCTCAGCTTGAACTAGCTCCCAGTAAAGGAAGAGAAGAAAGGCTGCCTGCTTCGATTTTAGAGAAGGCAGAGCCTCAGTTCCCAGTGCAGTTGCCTTAAATGTGCCAGCACCCAGATACAGCACTCCCCTTAGCTGAGGGGAGGGATGCACTCCCAGAGTACTCAGACCCTCCAGGACATACCATGGAGCAGGAGCTCCAGAGCCTGCTGTAGCAGAGAAAGCTTCCTCACAGACACCAAGAGAGCAGAGGAGCACCTGGAGCAGCAAACAAAAAAAGGCCAGGCCATTTTCTGGCCCTTAGGGGAAATTGTACATTCAAAACCACAACTGAAGCTAAAAGGAAAGCATTTCCAGGCATGAGACAATTCCAGAGTTTTCTGGACACCACAGCCTCCCAACAGCACCCAGCCCCCATTTCTGCACCAGGCATGGGAACCCCACAGCCAGGTTCTCTCCACTGTGGCCCCAGACACAGATCCACACTGAAATATGGAAACACCAGCCTGGAGCCTGCTTGGGGCTCTGGCACTCCACATATCAATGCCCTGGAAGCAAGGACTCCCTGGATCCAGCATTCTCTGTGTGCTGGAGCCAGAACAGGGCTGAGGCCTGACACTGCCTGGCAGCTGGAGCTTGTCCCAAGGCTAATGAACACCCAGCTGAAACCAGGTGGGGCAATTATTTCACTGTTTCACAGCACCTGAAATAACTTTTCTTCAGGTGAACACGCTGCTGGCTCATGAACAAGGGAAACTGATGTCTGGTTATACATCTCTGCCCAAAGTCACTAGTTTTTGTATGGCACAGAATAAGAATACAGGAGGCCAAGCTGCAGATTAAATCATACTGCTTTTGCAAAGACTCCTTGTCTCTTGATTTTGTTATCTCTTTTTCTTCCCCAACTCAAAGAAATAAAAAGAAGAGCAGGGAACAGAACATCAGTTCCCAGAACTACCAGATCTTTAATAATGGTACCTATAAATCCATTTGTTGTCTCACATATTCTGTTGGATTTTTTTTTTTTTAATGTAAGAGATGAACAGACAAAAACTTTGTGTACATATTAATTGCCTACAATGTTTTTCCAGTAGTGAAATAAAGCACTAAGATAACAGTTTCACAATGCAGCAAGCATTCAGATAACATTATCTAAACACTTGCTGTGTTACAGACTGATTATCTCAACACTGCCTCAGTTGTCACCAGGAAAGCCCTTGCCAAGGCCAACACACACCTCCCTAACAGGATTCCCTCCCTGATCCCATCCCCAGCAACCTCCCACCCTCCCCTGTGTATAAATGTATGCACAGGATGAGCTGCCAGCCCGGGGGACATGAAGGGTTATTCTTCCAATGGATGGATCCATCCATCTGCATCGTGACAGGATAAGAACAGCAGTACCTGCACGAGCCATGGGGAAATGCTGCACAGCCCATAGCCTGTTCTGAGCAGGAATTCCACTGTAGGATCACTTGGAACAAGACCCACATCATGTCTGTGCTGGAGGCAAGGTCACGTCCAGTGTCCGTAACCTTCGATGGGAACACGGGACAAACTGCTCCCATTTCCTGCCCTGCCTTATCCCAGTGCCTCAGGCTGGGAGAGCTCCAGGTTTGGGTTTTTTGGAGATGGACTGGACTGCCCACAGAACAGAGGACAGGCTTGGCTGTGAGTAAATAACACTGACAATGCTCCCGCTGAGGAGGAGTTTGCACTTTAGGGAAGCAGAGCTTCGCCCCACAGATCCTGCAGGGAGGAACAGATTCTACAGCAACAGCCATCCCATGCTTGCCCTGGAAACTACACATAGAAATAAGCACCTTTTTACACTTTATTCAAGCAGTGTACAATATATGATTCCATTTTTATTAATGGATAATTTAAATGTATAAGGAGCTCCTCCAGTGTGCTGGCATTGAGAGATTCCCTTCCACGTACAGTGGTACAGAGTAGTTTTATTCCTGTGATCCTCAGTGAAGTACTACAGCATAACAGGTGAAAATGTCCCCTATATATTCACAATAAACCCTTAGTTTTCTATATCAAGTAAGTTTTGCATGTTGAATGTCAAAGTTTATTGATTTATTGTTAGCTGCACATGTGCATAAAATGTGACTTGTCAAAATATGCTGCTGGTCTAAAAGTGTTGCCCACAATTTTTAAGATTAACTGAATTCATTCTCAGACCATTGATGGTTACTGAAGAAATAATCCAAAATAATACCCTGAATAACTAAATCAGGCAGCAGGGCTGCCATAACCACTGCAATGTATTTCTTTTCTCTACATTCAGGAACAAACCCTGCTCTTGATATCAGTTAATACCAAAGGCAACCTGGGGCAAAAAGGTAAGTCCCTGGATCAAGGATAGCATTTCTCTTTATCCCATATAATCAGAAATATGGGATAATGACAGATGGCACAAAAGGCTGGTCAATACATCTGCCAATATGAAAATAAACATGCTAAAGTCAGAGCAGGGCTATGCAATATTTTGGTTTTCATGCTGAAAGCTCGACCTGCTTGAAAGAACTGGAGAAGATTCCTGCTCTGGAAATGGCCTTGGATCCATGTGCAGTGGGATTGTAAGCAGCAGATCAAACCACAGCAATCCAACAGTGCTGCTCAACAGGTGAGGAGCTTGTGCATCCTCCCACCAACACCCAAAAGTTAGGAACATTGAAGGCATGTCAGGTTGGAAAAATCCTGTCTGCAGTAGATAAGCAGAGACTGTAGGGTAGATAATCAGAGTAGATCAACATAAGCAGTTTCCCTGTATCAGAAATTCAGATCACTTAAAATTTTTTGTGCTAAATTATGATTTTTTAATGAAATCTGATTTTTACTAAATGTAATCAATACCAGATAAAACTGGCCAAACCCAAAGGGTCTCCTGGATCTCTGAAATAAAATTCCTGCAGTGAAATCCCAGTGAACATTCCTCCCTTTGCAGAGGGATCATGAGTGATGCAGTCAGGACTGTACCACACCATGTAGCTCAAGGCACTGAGGATTACTGAGTCCATTATTTGTTACATTTGTGCCACACCTCAGAGCAGCAGTGATTTAGAACCACAACTATTTTGAATTATTTAAGATGTCAGTACTAAAAAGTGATTCTGCAAGTTTATTATATTCATTATGAATTAAAATTCATTGTGATGAGACACTGGATCCTGCCCTATTTAAAAAACACATAAGTTGCTGTGACCATATTTCTACTGTACTACAGGATATAGACTTTAAAATACTATATAAATACATACCAAAAAAGAAACATGGAAGTTATTGAAGTTATTTTCAGGTTAATGCCAAAACAAACACATATTTTTCACTGGAAATTCTGAGCTCTTTAAGATATATGTCTTTAGGAATCAGGAATTTGCTTGTATCTCTACCAGCATTACCAGGTATTCTAAAAACAATAGTACCAGCTGGTGAAAACTACAAAATGGATTATAATTAACTAGAAGATTCTCAGAATGGATGCAATATTTCTCACTTTAGCATACTCAAAATACCAACACATCAGGAAAAATTGCATATAAATCTTCTAAAATCCCTGCTGTTATCAACCCTCCTGCCATCTCTCTCTCTGTCTGAAGCACTGTGTTTCCACACGGGGTCTGAAATGGGTCCTTTGGAAAATTCATTTCCATGAAAGATCTGATACCCCTTCCAACAAGAATGCAGGCAGATAAGCTCATATATTCAATGTGCCCCATAAGTTATTCATGGCACATGAATAAGTTACATGTTAGCTACATGTGGCATCTCCCCAAAAGCCCTCTTTTTGTGCTGTTAGTCTCAGCATTTCTTAAATACCATCTTAAATACTGTCATGAGCAGTTGTGCTCTGGAGATCAGGACTGAAAAAAATCCTTTTGAATATTAATAACCCCAAACTCCAGCACGAGCCTGACAAGCGCTGATGGAGGTTCGCCAACCAACTATTGCCATTTTTTTTCAGCCTAAGGCATAAACTGACCTTTCCTTAACAGCTCGGCCCTGCAAAGTTTAAATGCTGGGTTCCTTGAAATTGAAGCTTTCTGTGGCAGTTTTCTCACAGATAACACAGCTATCAGTTACTCTGGCTCACAGCTCCAGCTGGATGGTTGACTGGCACAGTCGAAATGATTTGTCTGCGGGTCACAGACCCAAACAGAGCAGAAGCTTTGGAAAAAGGCTTCCCTCTACCCCTCATAAAGGGGTAAAAATATTATCCTTTCTATTAAGATTTGTGTTGCACACTGGCAATGGATAAGCAGTTAACTTTATCCAAGTTAAGTCAGCCCAGTTTTCAGTCTCACAACTGAACTGCAGGAGTTGTGTGTGAAGTCAGTGATGAAATCATGTTCAGCAGAGAAACAAAAGGAGAATTTAACACTCAGGTATGGGGGAGTACCAAACCACATTTACATTGGGAGCTTCATTTTCATAAATTAATGCTGCTCTAAGAATAAAGCCACAAGTCATTAGTGATCCCTTAGTAATTGCTTTAGACAATTCCTTACTTTAATATATCCTTGTAGCACACAGCTGAGTTTGTCACCAATATTTGCTCTGTGCTCCNTTTAATATATCCTTGTAGCACACATTCACTCAAAGCCACAGCTGAGTTTGTCACTAATATTTGCTCTGTGCTCTACTGGATTCAAAACTGCACATTTAAGAAGAGCATCAACATGGGATATCACAGAAATTTATTTGTAACAAATTATCAAAAATTACCTAAATTCAGTTTTGATTTATATCACAATTAGCTCTGAAAACTAGAAATTTCATGCATCTGATAGTCTGTTTTGGCTTGAAACGACTTTGATCTCAACAGCCATTTGTTAGAATTGACTACTCTAAAAATCCTGTAACCTGAATGAACACTGTGGATAAGCACTGCTGTGTGTTTCATAGGGCTACTCTGTTATTATGGAAGCAGAGTCTGAAAGGTCACATTATTTGTTTATGTAACACACGTGGTATTCTTACAAATAACAGCCCTGTGTTCTTCAGTAACCAAACATTCCCTTACCTGGGAACACCGAGCTGGAACAACCGCCCAGTGCTGTGCAAACCAGGCTAGGGAGACCTAAAAAAATTAAAAATATGGGAACAAAAGCATATTTTGCTCTACAAGAACCCTGACTAGCAGGTATGAGGTACAAGGGGAAATAATATGTGAACATCAGATTCTCAGAATGCATGGGGAAGAAAGTGAAGCAGCCACTGCCACTTACTCCTGCTTGCACCACATGTTTAAATTAGGGAGGGGTTGTGTGAAGCTTTAAAATTATTTTATCTGAATTCTTTCAAGATAATCAGGTAGTTCTACACAAATCCTAAAAATGAAGCTCAAAACCAATGAAAACTAATATTCCATAAAAGAAAACACGCATGTTTCTTACAAGCAAATGCCTGATTTTCTCACAAGCAGCCAGGCTTCTTCTCTCCCTGCTTTATAAGTTAAGCAGCACTGGCATGGTAACACAGTGCCCAGTAATTCACAAGTTAACAGACACCACAATTCATTTGCTCTCTCCCAATTTAAATTCCTGCAGTCTCAGTCACAGGGATGCTCTCCAGACATGCACACAAGCTCTGTCACCACAGTCAGCAGCCAGAGCACAACCAGGGTACGTCCTTTCCACATCTGAGCTATAAAAATAAAGCCCAGCCCATCAGAGGCTCCTCCTCTGCTCTGCAAGGCCAGCACTGCCTTGTTTTTCCTGCCTGCTAATGTAGGTTAATGCACCCTTCTCCCCTTCGCCCCATGGAGGCTGAGCTATTATCCAAAGCAGCATTATATTAGATTAAGGCCATTCAGAAAAGAGATTCCTGGAAAAAAACCCAGCAAACCAAAGGGGAAGAAGGGCCACACGTCCATTTCTTGTTGTCATTAAGTTCACTCCAAATGAAATTAAATTTATCAGTTTCATTCACAAAACAAGTACATCAACAGGGAGAACTGTGGTTACCCAGGTTGCTCATCACAGAAATAATAATAACAATAATATTGTTCTCAAAATCTCAAAACTATTAATGCAGTTTTGATTTGTGCTGCTTACTGTGGGCTCCCCGAGCGAAAAGGAGAAGTAAAATATAATATTGTGAGTTTTATGTTGCAGATTCACACAACCTTAAAAAAACTCAGACTCTCCAGGCATTAAACCCCTGTACCCACTCCCTAGTGTGAGCAAAATTTAGTTTTTCTGGCAGGTGAACACCAGCACTGAGAGCTCTCCAGTGAGGAAGCAGCCCTGCTCTCAGAACGTGGGAGATGGGGAACTTCTGACCATCTCACATCCATTTACGAGTGGCAACTGGAAACAGGATTTCTAAGTGCTGCAAGTCTTTACTCCCCTCTAAATTAATTTCTCCCCACAAACCAAATCATCTGATATCTTCACGTGATTATAAATCTATAATAATAACTCAGTGTTTTCAATTACAGGACACAAAGGGAGAAGAATCCTGATGGAGACCTTTAATATTCCCAGGACTCGCAGCTGGACTCTTAAATGTGACAGGACAACAGCACTACTGCAAAATGGAAGGAAATAATGCTCAACTATACCCTGATAAAATTAAACAAAAATCCAACACCCCCCCTCAAATGACAAAGCAAAGCCAAGTGCCTGAATCTCTTCACATTTCCTCACACAGCACACCTTGCCCAAGCATAAAATGCCCTTCACACTTCTAGTGAAGAGCACAAGGTTTAATGAGCTACACAGAACAGAGACAAAGTTTTAAGAGATCTGAACCTGATTTTACAGCATGATCTCAGAGAAAATTTGATCTCCTTTGCTGTATGGTGTGTAAAAGAGCCTGCAAAGGCTGTAAACACCTCCTGATACACACTGAAATTCGTGCTGTAAGCCTGCTGCCAGCTGTCCTTTAGGAGGATGGCTGCACAAAATTATTTCACATGCGTCCATTATGCAGCATGATCACAATTAATGGAATAAATTTTATGATTCAAAACAAATTAAGCAACATGTAGAAAATTCTAAAACCATGAAAAATGCATTAATTTATTCATTGCCATGCATTTGTGATCTTTCCACTTTTGGAGTACGGTTTAATTGACTAGTTTAGAGACCAATTAATCCCTTTACGTTTAAGTCAATCACTGAATCCTCTCCAAATAATTTAGCTCCTACATGCTGCCTCCCATTTGATATCCCTGGAGAGTGACTGCAGTTGAAACAGGTGGCACACAAATCACATTTAGGAATGGAGAAAGAACTGCACTAGCAGGGATACGAAGCATTAAAGATGCACAATTCAGTCAACCATGTTCACTTGCTGATCTCCACTACTCCAGCTCCCAATCATGTCCTGAATGTCTGGAGGGGTTTAAATGACAATTGCAGGTCACACATAATTATTTTAGTTTTTGTTACTTTCTAGTCCTCACCTACCTACTGCTCCTCTCTTCATTTTTTTTACAAGGCACATGGAAATAATTCAGTGTCAAAGTTGGGAGAGGTGGATTTGTCACCAAGGAAATCATCCCTCAGGTTGGGAACTGAGGTATTGCACAACAAACCAGTAACCTCCAGCATCACAATCCTAAGAGGAGGGAAAAATCCCAACATATTGAGGTTTTTTTCCTATTAAAACCACTCACAATCTCACCAGCATTGGAATGGGGCAGGACATTTTATTTTCCCACAAAATAACACCTTAAAAGGTATCAGAATGAAGGTAGGATTTCTCTTTTTAAACAATAAAGTAAACCTGAAAATGAGCCAAGGACTTCACCTCTCCTATAAAGTGCTCAACCAAGAAAAAAGCTTGAAAAGAAAAATTATTTCAAATAAACTAAAAACAGCTCCTGAAACCACATGAGACTCAAGTGGAAATGAAAGAAAAGTATTATTTTTGTACACCAATGCAAGGCTTGTTGCATTTTAAATATTTACATAGACACATGATAAACAAATGATCTGACACCTAAAGAAAATATGTTCCAAAAAAAAAAAAGCAAGAGAAATCATGAGAAGGAAAAATAATTATTCTCATACCAAAAGCAAGATTTTTGTGGTTTCAGTTCCACCAAGTAATTTTAGAATATAAACTATTTTCTCCCTCGTTTTCCTCTTGAATTAAGAACAAGTTTCTGTCAGAAAATGAAAAGAAAAAACCTCAAGCCCACCACTGCAGAAAAACATTTCTGCAGTGAGAAGTATTTAATAGAAATGCCTGAAATACCAATTGTGTGTCTTGGCAGGACTGAAACTCCACCCAAGAGTGAACCAGACAGAGCTCTGGTGACCAGCACCCGCACACCGCGGGACACTGACACAGAGTGACCCCCAGAGAAAGGGAAAGCAGCATCTTTATCCATCCTCCAACTGCAGCAGTTCCTGATTTCTGCATTGTCAGACCTGTGGGAGCTTTGTCAAAGCCCTCAGTGGGCTCAGCCCCTGCAAGCCCAGTGCCTGTGCCCTGGTCTGTGCTGCCAGAGTGCTGACTCAGGATCTCTGCCAGGCCAAACAGCTCCTGAGGCAGGAAAGTGCTGCAGCCATTGCTTTGTGTTGAATTCTCAGCCACGGACAGAAACCAAATGTTTCAAACTTTCAGGCTTGTTCTGTGGTGCTGCCTGTGGTGGTGGCACAGGTTTGTTTGCTGTTCAGAGAGACTTCAATCCAAACATGGAAATAAAATCAGAAATTTCTCTAAAAGCTGGATTAGCCTATTAATTACCAGGCAGAAATGACACTTCTCTGCCATGTGTACACAGCTCTCCACATGTGTAATGCTGAGCATCAGTGCACAGTGCAAACCCACATATAGACAGTATGCAGGGAAAAAAAGATGCAGATTGCCCTGATCTTCCAACCAGACCTCTCCTCAGCAGACCCAGCACTGGGAGGGAATGTACCCACAAAGAAAAGCTGAGCTCCATGAACCCAGCTGTCCAAAGGTAAAGCAGCCATGCTTATATGGACTCCACAGTGTTCAAACTGTACAAGTCCACAGAACTTCTCTGACAACCCCTAAAGCACCATTATTTCTAACAGGTCACTGAGATGTGGCAGGACCCTCCTCAAGGTCAGAAATATCCTCTTCAGGCTTTCAATTAAATACTGTTAATTTTTGACTGAATTATAGCGTGAAGGAAAAGCAAATAACCACTTCCCAATTCCTGTTCTTCCTCCTCAACCTGCTCAATTGACTGGCTGCCAAAATTCCTGAACATTCAAACCCCAGTGTGTGCTACAGCTATGACTGTTACCATTTTGATCTGGAGGAAGCAAAAGATCACACACCATGTCCCAAGAGCAAACCACCAGAAGCAGCAGTGCAGCAGCCTGAAGTTATTCATTGTTATTGTGCTTCAATCATCAGCAACAGAATTCAACAGGAATCACTCAAACTTCAAAAAGAAAGAAAGGCCCCTATGCCCAACACAGCTCCCCAGCTACACTACCCAGAGGCAAGAGGGTTTTCACACTCTCTTGACACTCCAGTGGCCTAAAAATCCAAGTACCTACATTTCTTATGCATTCTGTCAACTACATCTTCCCTCTTTCACACACTGTTAGTTAAGACATTTTTAAGACAGGCTTTCAGAGGAAAAAAAAAATCCCTGAGAGTACCAAAGAACACAGTCCTTATGTAAAAAATTAAGTGTAAAGTTATCATTCATTAACATTAAAACCCATCAAGTGAGAGGTTTTGTCATACTGGCCAATAATCCCTAAGTGACAGAAGTTGTGAACATTTTCTATTCAGCCAGCCAGCAATTTACAGCAAGTATTAGCAATGAGACATTTTGTTTGTCAGTGTGTCTGAATCACACAGAAATTACTAACATCACACAAAAAGCTACACATTTGTATTTTACATAAATGGAACTTTCAACAGGTATCTGATGGAGAAAGACACAGTTCCATGATAGAAATGAAATGATGTGTTTGTGAAACTACATGACACGTTCATATGCAAGAATTACATTTGTCACACAGCTTCAAAGGGTGATCTGCATCCAAAATCCAGCTGGAGTCTCCTGTTGTTTTACCCCATCAGGACCAGGGGATAAATTCTGTAATGGCTGGAAATTGGCAGCTAAAAGTGCCATGGATCCTTCTACCAGGAAGTTTGAGAGCATAATGATGGAACATGATATTCTTATTTCAATCACACAACCAGTCCTGCACCCAGCTTCCAGGGAAGCTGTTCTTTCTGGGACTCCTAATAATATCCAGAGTGACTTAAGAGATTCACAAGCAGCTCCTCCCATTCCAGACTTCTTGTCACTTCTGACTCACTTCACTGATTTCTTCTTGGGGAAAAAAGCCCCAGCAAAACATCAAGAGAACAAATACAATGACCCAGGTTAAGGTGAGATGAGCATGGAACACTTTGAGAGGCTTTTCAGGTGTAAAAATCCCAACAAAGCACAGCCAACCCTTGACAACATTTGCTGATGTAAGGAGCAGAGCTCCAACCCATCTTCTGCTCACAGACATGATGCTGACAAAAGCCCCACTGGAGATGAATCTGTATAACCCAAGAGTTCCCTTCTTCTGTTAATATAGCTTCTCAAGACCTGCTTTAAACTGTTACAATGCAATATTTTTTGCAAATTTAAGCTACACCAGCATCAGACAGGTTTGGTGGTTTTCACTTCTTCAGAAACTCTAAGTAGAGAGATATTTTTCAGTAGTCCTACTTGTTGGGTCACTACAGTCACTATCTGAGGTGGGAAGGGTGATGTGCTGCTGAAAACAAGACATTTGTCTTAGGGTTTTAAACATTTTGTCTGTAAAAATATACATACACCACAGAGTACAGGTGAACTGTAAGGATAAGGTCAGCCAAGTGAGAAAACTGGATTCCATACAGCTTCATTTTTTCTTAATCAAACAATACCAAGATTCTCAAAGTACCTAAAAACACGTGTCTCATGAGAACTATGCAGTTAACTGTGTTTTTCCTCACAATCTTTCCTTCTGTAACATAAAGGCTGATGATAAGTAGTGCAATAGCAATCTAAGCTAGCCCTGAAATTTCCATTTCTAAACCTCTCTCCATAAAGCGGAAAGGATTTCAATTTTCCAGCAGCCATGGGAATTCAGAGGAGCAGGAAGGCGGGGAAATCATTTCAGATAGATGCCAGATTTTGTCACATGTGGAAGTCTAAATTAAATCCAAATCTAGGAAAATTATTTAGAAAGAAGATACAGTATGTTTTTGTATAAAACTACATAGATTTAATACCAAGGTAAGACACTGCCAGCAAATGGCTTTAGCAGGTTCTGTTTTCCTTGTGCTGGGATCAATTCATGAACTGAGCATGAGGGAAGACTTCCTTCAGGGTTGAAAGGGTAATTTAGTTTCTATGGTCCATTAATTTCTTGGCTTCTTTCCCCAGCCTGCTCATTAGTGTGAAGTGTGGTGACGAGGTTTAGAATATGGAAGTTGAAACAGCACCTACAAAATTCCTTCACACAATGATTGCAAAGCATCTATCAGAATCAGCAGAGCTTTGAGATTTTTTGACCTAGAATTCAGATTGGCCTGCATCAATAACCATTCCCATCTTTAAAGATGGTACCAAGTCAGTTAATGACATTATTAATGGTTCCTCACGATTATCCATCAGCATTTGCTCCAACAGCCTCCAAACAGACAAACTAGTTTTACTTCAGCTGAATTAGTAACAGATGGAGGAGATGCATTACCCTCAATCACAAGGTTAAACAGATAATTATGAAAAAACACCCGCAAGTCTCCGATATTATCTGATCCTATTAATGTTGCAGGCAACGGAGTAACACAGAGCCGAGCAGAGGAAGCAGGAAAATTATTTAGGTCACTTGAAGAAACAGATTTCTCTCTGATTTCTTTCTTTCCAGAAGCACAGACTGCAAGCGAAGCAGCCAAATTTGGCAGCATGGAGGCAGATAGAAACCTGGGTGTGAGCTCTAGACTCCCAGGAAAAGCTCCCACTCTGCAGTAGCACTTCTCTGGATGAAACACTAACAGGACTTGACCCTTCCAGAGGGCAGGATGAAGAAGAGGTTTATGTTTCATTCTGCTGGCCTGTGTAAGCCAACCCTGCCCTACACCTTTGTATTCTCCATCTGTAACACACAAACAAGTCTTCATCCCTTCCCACATGGAATTAAGTGGTTTAAAAAGTATAACAACATTAAAACATAACCAGAAAAAAATTTAGAATTGTCCCTCATGTTAGTCCCACCCGGTACTTCAGGGCAAGGTTGTTCATTTTCTTTTTGAAATCTGCAGTAAAAAAAATGTAAAACTCAGAAATGAATAATTATTTTATTAGAGCCCACCTTAAATCTCAATATTTAAAGTAGATTCTCAGCAGAATAAAGGAAAAGTTTGAGTAAAACCAGACATACATTAAAAAAAAGTTGAATTCAACCACCTCCTCAGGCTCGGCTGCTTCACTGACAGCACTTGATGAAAGAATATAAACTTCACTAATTTCTGCAACCCAAGATGTCCTGCAAGATGCACCATTCCTGCCTCCAGGCACCTGGGTGTGTGCAAAGCCCACCCCACTCCTGGAGAAAGTGTCTGTTCCCTGCACTGGAACAGAATCGTGTCTGTGTTTCCTCAGGAGAGGTTTCTGTGACTGCCTGGAGGCCAGTCCTGTGTCACTGCTCCACACAACACTTCAGTACACCTGACTGTGGAGAGGCAGATATTAAATAAGAACTCTGCACTGGGATAATTTATTTCTTTGGAAAAGAATCAGACTAGGTAGTTCCTTTCTTACTTTCAACAACAAACACTCTCCCAATATTAAAATGGCCTGAGTGGAACAGCTCAGCTCACATTTTTCAACCATTAGTGAATGTTTTCCTAATGCCCCTGTTGAAAGACAAAATTTTAATAAAATCTGTTAAGACTCTTTAGATGCTACTATCTGTGAAGAAGACTAGGTCAGAGCAAGTAGCAGACAAGAAAATCTAAATATTGACTTAAAGCTATGTTACCTGGCCATAAAATTGACAGATAAAATTAAGCTCCTAAAAATACAACTAAGTATTTGAAGTGCTCCTTGAAATGCAAGCTCTACTGTGTGTACTCTGCCACCGAAGTAATCCCATGGAATCAATTAGAAAAAAGAAATAACACAACTGTGAGGAGACCATGGCATATCTAAATACACATCCAGAGCTACATACACAGCCATCTCTCAGCAATCTCAAATAATCACCAGGACAAAATCTAAAGGTCACCAGGGGAGTAGGAAGGAAGCAGCAAACAGCCTTCATCCTGTAAGGAAACCCAGCCAAACACAACGTGTACTTTGGAGCCTCATGCCATGGTGGGAAGTCTCAAGTTTGCAGAGGTGCATGGCTGGTATCAGATAAATTAATCCCAAGAACATGTGAATATAGGCATTTAGCACAAGACACAAAGACAGGAATACACAGTTCCTGTTTCTAAATGTGTTGGTGCAGCAGGAGGGGTTTTACTGATACCCATTCAGGATTGCTGAAGTGCTTTGCTTGTGGAAAGTCCAGCAGTGAATTAGGCACCTTAGATGCTGGTTAAGCCTTCCATCACACAATCTTCTATCCCAAACACAGCTAACATCCTCCCTGAGGATGCAGGCCAAAAGTTGCCCAATTTTAAACAGAGACATAGTTCCACATTCAGATCAGAAAACTGGAGGATCCCTGGCAGCAGACCGGGCCAGGAAAAGAATCTCTTTGAAGCTGCTCATGAGTTTGGAATGTACAAATGAAGACTGTACCCTAATTCAGGCAGACAGGGAAGGCAGGACATAGCTTCAAACAATCATGTGGTTACAACGGCTCCACTGGAATGTGATAGTCTGAAATTATGTGCAGCTCAAGTGTTTTTTAAACAAGAACTTGAAGGAATTCAACCACAGGGAAGGAGGCAGAGTACTATTAAACCAGCAGGCATCTCACACAATCCTCTGTACCCGATGGTGCAGCTGAGCCACTCCAACTGCACTTCCCAGCTCCTGCCTTCCCCCAGGCCACAATCCCTGCACTGCTGGGTGTTGGTGCTGCTCCCTGGGAGGAGTTCACCCCCAAAGCCTGGCTCCTGAGCACTGATCTCACCAGTTCACTTCACTTGTCATTACTCGCAAGTTTTCCCTCAAACCCACGGCAATGTTTTTGTATTTCCAAGAAACTCACTTGAAAGACAAAAACCTAAACAGTGGTTAAGTATTCCTTCGCTCTATGATTATTAATATTTTAGGAGAAGCCTTCTGTTGTGTTTGGGGTTTGTTTGTAGTTAAAAATACCAAGTTTTAGGGTGTACTGGTACAGTAGGTCTGTGGTTGGGGTTTTCCAGCCCCAATCCACACAAGCATAATTTAATTTTTCAAACATACCTAAATAAGGTTTTATAAGTAACCCCAATGGAACTGTTGTCATGCAAAATGAACTAAGAGTGAAGTGTTCACCGCATATTGATCTTAAAGTGGTTCCATTAAGCTTAGGAAATTTAAATTAATTCTAATTGCTGTTATTTCGGGTTTCATAGAAAAAATTCTACAGAAAATATATTCATTTATTCAACTACAAAACAGAAAAGCAGTTCTGTATAAGCATTTCAGTTTTCAACTAAAAATATCTGAAAATTATTCTCCTTAACAAAAAATCTAGTTGAAAACAAGACCAGCAACACATATCTATCTATAGCTATGCACAGATGATGTAATGTGTATGCATATGCAGCAAGGATCTACAGGCACACTCCAGCATCCCTAGGCATCACATTTTTGGACTGCTTTTACAGTTTATTTCAGTATAAAAGGCCTCTAAACTAATAAACAAAGCAAAAAACCAAGGGATTCTTAAAAAGATAATCAGATACAGATATGCCATTTGTATTAAGGCAGAACTTGAATCTCATTTGTTCAGAGCCATTCTTTGGAGCATGGAAGGAGCCATCTCCTAGCTAGAAAAGCCATTATCACAGGAAATCCTTTGGTTTCACTGACAACAAGGATAAAAGCACCTCATCGAGGGTCAGGTTTGCATGGTCAGCAAAAAAGAAAGTAAAACCAGCTTTCCACTCCCCCTTCTCCTGGGAAGGCTGAATATTAGGCTATTAGGTAGTCAGATATATTATTTTATAGCTTGCAAAGCCCTTGGGTAATAAAGAATGAGTGCAACTGCCACAGGCAGCTTTACAGGAAATTGTGTGAAACAATGACAGATGCTCCAGAATTGTTTCAAAACAAGAAAGCCAGGAAGAGCAGTGTGTCAGCTCAGGGGTTTTGCCCACAAACCATATTCTCTAACATGCTGACAGAAACTGTGTGCATAAAAATTGTGCTTGGGATTATGTGCACATGCACACAAACAGCCCCATGAATGCAGAATTAAATAATTCTGTCCATAGTGAAACATTTCAACAAATGCGTATTTCTATTGCTGCTCCCAGAAACAGGTGGATCAGCCTCACTCATTTAACAGGAATTACTTGAGAAGCTACCAAGGGAAGAAAACAGGAGTGACAAAATTTAAGCTTTCATATTGAACTTTAAAAAAAAGTTGAAGTACTGGTCAAAAAAGCCCACTCAGGCATTTAAAATACTAAATCTCACAAACCCTCAATTGGATTTAATATCCTTCACTCACTGAACACCGGATTTACATCACAAACCAACTTCAGAGCTAGATTTTAAAAGCAATTGGTTGCTTTTAGATGGAAAAAGACACCAAGCAGGATCTTGAAGAAAAAAATAATGCCCAATTTCCACTGACAGAAACATGAAGTAGTTGCCTAATGGTGCCAGCAAATCCTACAAGCAGATACCTTGCACATTAAATAACAGAAATGCCCTTAACTGCTTCCAAACCCAAGATTTTTAACTACAACATAAAAATCTCTTACAAATTTTAGAACAGTAGCACAGGGATGATTCTTTCACCCAGCCCAGGTGGCAATCTGCTGCTTTTGGCAGAATGACACTGATATTATTCTGCAGTGCCATCTGACTGTTTAATAAATAGGGCTGCTTCTCTGTGATGTCCTGGTTGGTTTGTGAGTGTAACTAACCATATATTTGTCTTGCTTAATACATGTTTACATTTCCATTGTGCTTTTTTACTACAAACTGCTTTAAACTATTTATTTGGTTTAACATGCTACCAACACAGTATGTAAAAATTCACTTGACTGGCTTTTATAGAGACATTTAGAAAAAGCAATAATTTTTAAAAGCTTAACAGTAAAATCACATCAATAAAGTCAGCTGACTACTTCTTCAAACAAAGCAGTGGAATTCCAGTGCAGGACTTCAGTTGTGATTCTCAGTGTTTATTAACATTTACAGAAAATATTGTTATTTTTAAAAGACTTTGCTCCAAATTATTTCCTAAAATAACCAGTGTTTTCATTTAAAAAATACTGCTGAACCTTCTCAAAAGATCTCAGAAACTCTTGAAGTGTGAACCAACTGTATCCCCAAAGCTCTTGTAACCCAGCGTGGTGAGGACAGAACAACATCCCCTGGCTCCAGAGGTGGTGGAAGTCAAGTCTTCCTTGTTTAATCTCTGGAGTTTTACAGCAAGGAAATTGTGTGCTCAGCTTTATTAGAGCAGTTCAGAACAAAACAGGGAGCAAAAATCCACCTCCAAGTAGCAGACAGGTCACACGAGCACGTCAGTGACACAAAGCACACTGCCAGAAAAGCAGAGAGGCACCAGGACAGCCTAAAATAAAGTGCTGCTATTTTTAGTTCTTTGTTGCTGTTGACTGCACTGTACCAGAAATAGATTCTAAAATAAATATGGAGGTTTGGTGGAGACTTTATTGGTCCATCTGTTCTCCAGGACACTTCGATTTTTCTGTAATACCACACAAATGACAAAGCTGCAGTACATGAAGATGTTCTTATATATAAATATATAATCAAAAGAATTTTCAGGAAAACATGCAATAAACCAAAGTCAGTCCAGTCTCAAAATAGTGGTTTGCAGTTTGCAACTTGAGCAAAACAAAACCCCACCAAACTAACACTCTTATTTCAAGATCTCTATTGTGACAGTGTATTGTAAAAGGATTGACTGGTTTATTTTTTAACTCAAAGTAAATCATCTCCACTCATGCAAAACTGTCATTCAAAATTGGAACATTAAATAGATTTCTCTTTTTATACTCTTGAACTGGTAATTTACATCCAAAATGAATCTTCAAAGATCATAAATGCTACATAAAGGGAAATGGAAATGCAGTAGAAATTACCAGAGTGTGTGTGTGTGTGCGTGACACAAATGGGAACAATCATGGATTTGTGAGAAAAGTGGCCTTAAGAATAATGAAGTACAACAACAAATCCTGCTACACTGCACCCTTTATTACAAAGAACAGCCACTATAACAGAAGAAGAGAGATGTGGTGTTGCTGACAGTGTTAGCTCCTGTAAATAAAATGAACATGTGATGCACAGGGTGGGGGAATGGACAGTTAAACTCACTGGCCAGTAGAATTTCTCAATCAACTGGTTTGCAATATTTAATTCCTTCATTTAGAACAGCTGTCTCTGTGCTAACTTCCATCAGTGAGATATTTTTTTCTCTGTAATTTTTATCATCAATACAAGTGCTACAAGTTTGGACTGAACTGTATTAAACAGGTCTGTGTGGGCAGTTCATAAAGTGCTCCAGCTTACTTTAATTAGTTCTTTTAATTCTCTCACTTATACAAACACTACAGCTACTTAAGTGCCTCTCCTGAGATCACTTAGCCCTCTTTGATTGCTTTCAGCATTGAGACACAGTCCTTGACTTAACTTTGCATTTAAAAGAGATGTCACAAGTATTAAGGCTAAATAATGAAAATTAAAAGAAGGCAAACAGCACAGAAACAAATTCTGCTCTGATTATGATACTGGAAAAATATGAAAACTAGAATTCAAGGCAAAGAACTGTAGTACAACTTCAGAGAAGTCAGAGACTGGATGAGGGGAAAGAAAGAAAAAAAAAAAAACAACAGGGGAAAACACCTCCATTAAAAAACCCCAAAATTAAATTTAACAGAAATAAACATAAAGACAAGGATCAGGAGGCAAAATTAATAATAATTCCATACAAAGAAGTTGTAAGGAGTTTTCATTGTGAAGGAGATGAACTGAACAAAGAGAGAGCAGATGTGTACTAAAAATCAAAAGGCTTGAGACAAAAAAGGATATAGAGTTACATTCTCTCCTTCACACAGGAAGTAGAAGCCCTAAAGTACATTAATGAATGAAAAAATTAAACCAAAAATCCCAATCTTTTTTCCACCCATTGCACAGATGAGCTATGGTATTAATTACCAACAAGTATTTATGCAGGCTGAAATTCTGTGTGGGTTCAAACTCAATTAAATGCACAAAAGAAAAAATCATCAACAGTTGTTAAACATAAAAATATGTCAAGTGGTATTGTCAAACCCAGCAGGAACCTGACCGAGTGTACAGAAAAATAACTGAATTCTTGACATGATCTGAAGACTCTTCCCTGAGATGTCCCACTTCTGACCACTGCTGGAGACAATTTTTATGGTAAGGGATTATTTAGGATCTGGGTATATTCCTTTTTAAGAAATTAGAAGCATATAATCGTAGGCAGCTTCCTGAAATGCCCAGAGTAACTGTATTACACTGATTTTTATCTGACTTGGC
Organism: Illadopsis cleaveri; assembly: GCA_013399915.1. Taxonomy (NCBI): domain Eukaryota; kingdom Metazoa; phylum Chordata; class Aves; order Passeriformes; family Timaliidae; genus Illadopsis; species Illadopsis cleaveri. The sequence goes on along the minus strand of VXBB01013925.1, from coordinate 52,658 downwards.
CAAATGCTACATCTGTCTCATGGCTGGGACCAAACTAGGCAGAATCTGATACTCTTCAGGCAACATTTCCACTCCTTCCTAAATTAAATCTTTTTCTAGGAATTGGGCAGGGCAGTAAATAATTTCCCTGTATGTGTCTGTCCTAGGGAACTGCTCTCCAAAATGTCAGATCTAAACGGGGTTTCAGCAACACTGTGTGCACACACATATGCGTTTCTACATAATCTGAAAACTAGTAAAGAGAGAATTCTGTACATTAGACATCCAGTTCCATATTTTAGACTGTTGGATTCTTCAACAAGGAAAAAAAAGGAAGATATTTTAATGTTCTTCCTTCAGCTCTTCTCCATCAGCTTTCCAGTCAGCAGATGGAAATTATATAATTAGATGTACTGACATCATCATCCAAAAAACACTTGCAGTTCCCCGTGTCTTTAACAGCTGGCAACATGAAGAGATTAAAAAGAGATGAGATCCCTCAAAGTAATTTTTGCATCTTGCTTTCCTCAGGAGACAGAAAATCCCCTTGCCTGCTGAGAAATTCAATCTACCCCTGCATTACCACCTCGTCCCTTAAAATTCTTCTCCCCACAGCCCTGCCGTGGCTGCAGACACCCCAGCCAGCAGCATTAGTCTCTCACTCTGCCATGTCACATCTTCAATCGTGGCACCATATCTTGGAAGTCTTTGGATCCTTCACATAGGCACCCACAGCTCCCACTCCTCTCAGAATGCCTTTCCCCTCCCACTCCTCCAGGGAGGAAACTCCAAAAACTGTCACCAAGACATTCAGACTGACAGAAATCAGGGGAAGGCAACAGCCCTCCATGCAAGTTTCAACTTCCCCAAACATTCCAGTCTAGTAGCAGTGCATTGCTGCACTTAAACATGGCCATCATTATACAATGCACTGCAAGAAAACTGGTTTTCAGTCCAAATCTGGACTGGTCCTCAGAAATCCAGATAAAACTTGAACAACAAGGCAAGAAGAAAGGGTGGAGGGAAAAGGGGGAAGACTACTCCTGCAGGAAGAAAATATCTTGCAAGTCTCACACAGGTGAGTTTCACACAGGCATTGCTAAATCCAGTGATGCACAAGGAATTCCTGTTGGGTTTTTCCTTATAGATCACCACGGATTTAAAGGCACTGCCACAGGTGTGGGCTGGGATCACAGCATACTTTATCTTCAATTCCCTGGGCAGGTGAGCCCTGACCAAAGTACTCACTGAGGCAACTCTGCAGAGTGTCAGGATTTAGAGCCTTTTCCCTGTGTAATGCAAACTCTCTGTAACTCACACAAGCTACTCCAGAAGTAGTGCTTCCCATCCTGAAGAACAGTACCCACATCCAAGCCTTGTAACAGCAAATCTGCAGGTGTGTCATTGCAGCAAAGGAGCACACCTGTTGCCACAGAGAAAAGCCATGGTTTGATCCCTGCTGCACCACCAGGGCCGATGGCAGTAGGTGGCAGCATCAAGCACAGTATGAGCAAAGATTAGTTTGGCAATGCTGGAAGAGGATTTTGCTGGGCAGCTGGAAAAAAGGTCTGCTCCTTAGGAATTACCCACTTTTATCTTTACTAACAGGGTAGAGTTGAGAGACTAAATGCAGTCTGATTTATTACAACAGCATTTTGTGCTTATTGATTTTTCAGAAAGAAGACTTGACATAAATACACTGTGTGCCATGACTGTGAAGCAGAGGGGTGCCCACATGTGGGTCCAGACAAGTGGGTCTATCCTACCTTGAGGGAATCCAGAACTGCTAGAGAATCCAGTTCTTGTTTCCAAAATGTCATCCAGTCACTTGTCCAGGAATTCTCAACTTCCAAAGTGCAGACACTCAGAACATAAAAAGTCACTTCTCTGCCCGAGTGAGAGCATTTGAGAGATGCCCAGCATTTGGGACTGAGAAAGGACCTGCTCCACACGTGCTCCTCACCCTGCCTCCAGCTTAGGCCACATGTAACTTGTGCAGAGTTCACACTGAAGGAACAAAGTCTGCCCTGCAATCCCAAGCAGGAGAAGTGGCTTTTTCCTGAGGATTTGCCCTTCAAAGGGCAAAATTCTTCAACAATTCACCCCAAAATCCCAGTTTGAGGGAGGTATGACAGCAAGAAATCACACATCCATTGCCAGAACCTCTCCTTTCCTCCCCCTCCTGCCCCACTCTTTTCAATGAAAAAGCTATTTTTAACCATGAGATTTCTCAAAGAAGAAAAGTAAAAGCTCTGTCACTAGTCAGTACTTCTCACAACAGCTCAGAGAGAGCATCCAAGAATAACAACCAGTGCCTTCTTAATGCACTTTACTGATCCAACTCTACCCAGTTTGTCCCACCAAACATCACTGCTCCAACTGCAGCCCCTCCCGTTCTAGACAGGTTTAAGAATAAATATTGCTGAGCTCAGGACAGAGTTTGATTAGAGTGATTATGCAGGAGAAGAGAATGAGACACTGGAAGCAAACAGAAGGGAGAAGCAATGAGCATTACACTTCTGTCCTCTCACCAACAGACTGGAGCCATAATTCAGAATTTTGCTTTCTCAGTTGCCAACAGAGTTCACAACTGGTGATGCATTTTAAGATGAATCTGCTGTGTAATTGTTTGTATCAGCAGATTGGTCCTCTGCAATGTTCCCTTCAGCCATGGAAAGGCTGGCCTACAGCTCCCTGTTCATTGTTCAGATATGGGTTTGTTTGTGTTACAGGCCCACCCAGAGGAATTGGTTTATATAGCCTTATTTAGATTATATAGGATATACCAAGTGTTCATTCAAGTTTGCTGTCTTCTAAACCAGCAGTAAATTTCTGCCAAAGCTACTTTAAAGCTGTGCCATTATCCTGAATCTGACCATTTAGTAAGTTAAAACACTACAGGCATTCAGAAGACTAATACAGCTTTTGCTCAACTTTATAAATGGTTCCAGACAATTAGTGTTTAAAAATAAGCATTTCCATAACTTTTTTTGCTGCATAGCAGTCACAAAATAGTCCATTTATATCCTATCATTTGAGGATTTCTTAAACAAGGGACCTAGTTGCACAACACCTAATGGGTCATGTGGTATTGCACAAAAATCACATAATTCTGCAGTATTTAAAGGACTTGTTGCACTCTCTGCCATGGGCAAGGACACCTTCCACTATCCCAGGTTGCTCCAAATCCTGTCCAACCTGGTTTTGGACACTGCCAGGGATCCAGGGGTAGCCACAGCCTCTCTGGGCAACCTCTGCCAGGGCCTGCCCAC
>VXBB01013925.1:23286-49300 GCA_013399915.1 Illadopsis cleaveri | reverse complement strand
CCCAGGTTGCTCCAAATCCTGTCCAACCTGGCTTTGGACACTGCCAGGGACCCAGGGGTAGCCACAGCCTCTCTGGGCAACCTCTGCCAGGGCCTGCCCACTCTGACAGGGGAGAATTTCTTCCTAACACTTAATTTAAACCTACTCTCAGTTTAAAACCATTCCCCTGTCACCACCATTTTAGTCTGAGTCTTCAGAAAATTAGGGTTTGCAAAAATTTTTAAGGGAATATAAGTGTCACTAAACAGACTTTGAGAATAAATAACCTACATAACTGCTATGAAACAAAGCTTTACTTCAAGATTAAGTTATTTATAAGAGATATAAAAATGTCAGAAAAAAAAAAGAAAAAGGTATCATTGACAGAAATAATTCAATGGAATTGCTTTCAGTTGAAGTTTTCTTCCCTGTTTTTGGAGAGAGATTGAAGATTTTCTTTTTTGCTTTGGACACCAATTTTATTTGTGAATATGAGAAAGTGTATTTACTTCTGAATTGGACTGAAAACAAACCCCATAGTGGTTCTGTTTTTGCAGAACTCACAAGACCATATATGGGGATTTTAAATCAGTCTAAGGCCCAAATGCAGCCTGATTTTCAGAAACCCAGGCAAGCCATTCTCTCCTGTTCCTGGAGGTTCCTGCAGCACAGGGAGTAGAGCTGCACTGCACCTACAATTAGAGTAGCAACAGATTTAAATATTCCAAACTAAGGCCCTCTAAATATCTACAGAAGCCCTTAAGTCAATTCATTGCTGATACAGTAAGTGACAACACTTGTGTTTGGCAGACAGTGCAACTGGGAGCCCTGACAAATCTCATTAACAGCACATCAGGGGCACTTAGCTGATCCTTTACACACAGTGCCAGTACTGAGTGTATAATGAGAAAAGGAGCTTAAACTTTAGTGGGACTGCACTAATTGGTCACCAAGTCCTGATTAAGCCAGGCTTCATATATAATTACGGAAGTTCAAGTATCTGACACAAATGTATCCAAAAACACTTAATGAAGATACTCAGTCACTTCTAAACTACACAAAATTAAAGCATGAAAAAGGAAAGAAACAGAGAAATAGGCAACTTAATTTACTTGAACTACCTGCCTTTTATATGCTCCTTGTGCAAAACATTTCAATTGTTTAAATAACTGTATTATTTTAAGCCTATGAAAGTGTGAAGATAGTCTCTCAATTACATTAAATAATGCAAATATTTAGAATAGATACAGGCATTCCAGTAACCTTATATATACAAATATTTGGATATATAAATAACATTGCCCAGAAAAAAATAACTACAAGAGAAGGTTTTACAGCATCCAGACGTTAAAGATTATTAGATCGGCTTTATATATTTGTTCATATACATTAATTACATCAGTAAAGAGGATCCTTAACTTCTAAACTGCAGAGGCAAGTCTTCTGCCTTATAAACTGGAATCCACAAAAGTATGTGTCAGCACATCCCCCTTAGATGGTAAAAGAGGAAACACATGGAAACATGTACCCTAATACACATATCCTGGATATCCTGGCTTCCTCAAAATCCTACAAGGAGGTGGTAGTTACAAACACACACTGAGAGTTGAGAGATTCTAAGTATTTCAGAGGGGAAAAGGCAATCCAAAGTCTTGGGCACCTCACAAAAATTAGACTGTGACACTCTGTGACAGCGCCCTGAATGTCTGTCCTGGCTCAACACAGCCCAGGAATACAGGGTGCCTTTGGAGGCAGAGGGCACGATGGAATTCTTTTTTCTCAGGACAGAAAGGGATGAGAATTCTGTCACCATTTCATTTCAGACTGGTGGGGAATGGTTAGGAGTCTCCTATGCTGGAAGCTCATGAGGAGCCAAACACCTGGAGTTTACATAGACCCTTTCACAAGACTCTGCCACACCAGATGATTCTGTGAGTACCAACCCTGCTGCCTCACGCTGGGAATTCCTGTGTGACAGGAGGGACCCTGATCTGCCTGCTGACTGCCACAGACACACAGGCACTCCAAACACACTGGGCAAGTGCCCCATCAGCTGCAGCAGCAGCACTGAGACAATGCTGCATCTAGACAGGGAGGTCACTCTAGCCACAGAACTTCCCCTACCAAGACAAGGGCGCACTTGTGAAGAAACAATTTCTACCTCACTTCTAGCACCAAAATACAAGCTATGACATGACTGAACAGCCCCCAGCATAGCCACCAACATCTCTGCTGCTTTATCTGAGGTGGCTGGCTCAGTTCCATGTCCTCAGCAAACAGCAGGGTAAGGCACTGCACAGCATCACCTGAATTGGCTAAAGTGGGGATGTGCAGCAAACCAGAAGCACAGCTCCAGTGACATCTCACCAATGACCCCATGCAGGGAGCCCTTCTATTGTTCCCAGGATGTTATCCTGATTGGCAAGGGGCAAGGAATCTCAAGAATCGGTGCCTGGGGTTGCTTTGCTGCTGTGTTTTTAATGGTTTTAGCCAGGAAAGGAGATGAAAAGGCCAGGCCCTGAGGCTGTGGCCGGCTCCAGCTGCTGGTTCCATTCCTGAAGGACACCACACAAAGGCCGGCCCCACGCCCCGATGCACAGCTGGGCACAGCCACTGCAAACTGGGTCACACATTTCAAACGGGCAATGGAAATTTTACAGCACGCTCCAGCACTGTTCTTACCAGCTTTTAGAAAATTCTGGTTTATTATTTTCATTATTAAATAAAAAAAACCTGAAAAAATAAATAAAATAAATAAATAAACTAAATTTTTAAATAAAAAGACAACTGAATACCCCTTTATTTATAGCTTATCTAGAAGGTTACTTCAGTGATAAAGCACAGGAACATTGAGATGTTCAGTCCAAAATGCTTTTTTCCTGCACAGTGTGCTAACATTTTCAATCAAGAATTTTGCATACAAGTTTCCAGAAATAGAAACACACAAAATAATCCATGACTACCAGTAGCATATATAAGAATAGATAACAGGTTATTAAAAAGGTGTTGTTTGAATAGCATTTACCCAAACCATTTTAATAGTATCCTTAAGTAACTCTAAGTTGCTAATAATATTTAGCTGTTTTGCCTATAAAACATAAAAATATGTCATATTTATTAGTGGTATTAGATTAATACACTTGAATTAAATGATATTAAATTGCTTGGAAAGGTCTATAAACATAAGCATGTGATATCAAGAACACCTTGATATCACCTTGATATATTTGCAGCTTTTGCCTGAAAAATGCATCTGAAAACACTTAAAATCTCTATTTTAGGACTATTCCTTCTGCTAAAATACAAACTCAGAGTATATCACATTTGGTACACGACACAATATTTCAGAGTAAGTAAGAGTTAATTCAGCTTTAGCACACACAAGATTACCAATTAAAGTAACACCAGCCACAGATATAACACACCAACTTGGTGTATGGTTTTACTGAAACCATAAGTAATCCTCAGAAGAAAGTCAGCAAAGATGAACATAACATTTCAGAACTTAAACCTCGAAAATATGAAAATATTTCTCTGGGAACTAAGCCTCTTAAACTGAAATAGAAAGGCTTATTTTTACAGAGGCACGAAGAATTATTAGAAAATACATAGTATTTCTCATTTCTCTGTATTTCTATCACATTTATTTTGACAAGTCAGGAATAAGAACACATTATTTAAAATTAAGTCAGATTATTATTATTCTCCTGCCTAGTCTTTCCTCATTTATAATGGTGCTGGCAGTATTGTACCTATATATGACTACACCATCACTAGACACCATTTTCAAGACACATATATGATCACATTGCTGAATTTTTTAAGATGGCTAAAATACAAGTACACAAATGTGCAGAATTAAAGTAATTTATAAGACTTCTTTTTCTCAAAGTCAAGGAAATAAAACCCTCTTCGCTGCATCACAGCAAACTGTACATGCACAATCATTTACTTTTCCTCAGCTGAGGAATTCAAATCTCCATAAAAATTTAAATAGAGCACTTCAACTTATTTTACTGTGCTTTTACTGCACCATGTAATGAAATACCTGAGTGCCATTTGCCAGAAGACATTATCTGTGCCAGGAGCAAAGCTCTGTGTGGGATTCAGCCAAGGTGCTCCGGTGCTTCCACTCGTTCCCAAGTGCTCCTGGCACAGCAGTTCCTCTCCAGGGCTCCCCAAACCTGATGTTTTCATGTGAAGACACTGACCTGACTGGCAGGAGGTTCCTGGCATGGCACAAAGCAAATGCAGCTTGCAACAATGCTCAGTGTCAATTCTGGTATCACTGATATAGGTATTCTTTGGGTAAGTCCTATGGCTACTCCTAGGAAATTGAAGGCAATGATGACTGCAAGGATCTGAGAGAGGCAGCAGTGCTTTAAGTGTCTGCAGTCTTCAGGTTTTGATGGCACTGATTAATGCCCAGTTTTCACGCTCACAATGAACACAGCTACTGACCAAAACTGGCTGTGGATGCAGTGACTGAGCTGCTACAGAGGGAAAAGTTCCTGGATTAGGTCTGCAGAAGGAGAGCTGACATGGAATGCTCCAAATATTTATTAAGATACTCATGCACTCATAACTCAGAGATTTCTGTGTTTCAGCACATCATATGCGGTTGTCAAGTATGGGACAGTGACAGCCAGAAACCTGTTTCGGAACTGCAATCCAAGAGCTGCAGCCTGACTGCAATCCCACTGCCCTGTCCATGCTGGTTCACAGAGTGCACAGGGGCTACCTAACCCCCATTCCTACCGGTCAGCCTTCTCACCGAGTAACAAGAAGAGGAACAAGCTCTAATTCTAAATATTCTACTGATGTAGTAGTTTTTATTACGGCTAAAAATATCCAGCACACTTTTGGAAAAGGGGATGATTCATAAATTATTTAAGCTACAAAAAGCAACAACTATTTTTTCATGTGTTCTTTACATTGAATTTAATTAAAAACAGCTTAACTACTTAAGCTGCTCATACAGTTCAAAACAAACTGATTTGCCCCCCAGTTTCCTACGCACTAAGAAAACAATCATTAAAACAGTCAGCAAACATTCTTACATAAGATGATCATCATTTTTTTTCCACTAAGTTGTTTAACACTTCACTGTGGTGGTTTCCAAAACCAAAAAAAACCCCCCATATAGTCTGTGAGAATGAATTTTCCTCATACAGTGAAAAGCACTACCAGTGTCTCAGATCAGACAAGTTCTGTGAACTCCGAAACTACAGATCTCCTTTACAAAGCTGTGTGAAAAATAATCAAGTTTGCCATTTCCCATCAGTAGCGTGAAACCTATTTTAGACACACTGCTGTAGGATGACAATAAAATGTGTAGAATTATTTAGGAAGTGACACATAATACTGAAGATACTTGGGAAAGGAAACCCACAAGTTCTGCGCTAAATTTCCTGTCAAAAGCATCTGGTCTGCACTGAAAGCAAAACAAAACACAAGCATACAAGGATTTGTCTGGAACTCCCTCTGCTGTTCCCTCAGTCCTCCTGGAAGAGCAGGAAAACTCATCCAGCACTCAGCTTCCAGCACTGCCTGGGAAGGCAGGCCAGGGCCTCTGTTGCTCTTCGGCCTCCCTCTCACATCTCAGCATAAGTAGGTCAAGGCCATTGCCATGCTCCACTTCATCTTTGATTTCATTCTGAAATCACAGCCCTCCCAACCTTCTCCTTTAATGCCATTCACAAAAACCACAGGCCCTGAAGGACTTTACTCCTTGAAAGCCAGCCCATGACTTTCAACTCCTTCCCTGTTCATTTACACCCAGCCCAGGACTTCGCAGTGTATTCCTGAAATGGCATTAGTAACTCTGGACATTGGAAACTTGAGATGAGCAACCCTGCCACAAGCAAAAAAGTACAAAAGCAGACTTTAGAGATGGTTCTGTTTCTTTAGCAGAAAGACACCTGCTGGTTCCCACCATGCAAGGGGGGATATACCCATACAGATCTCTTTCCACACTCAAGGAGAACAGAGCAGGTGTTTTCAACAGGGATTGCCTGTTCCCAGACTCCAATCTGATCACTGTACACACATGCAACTTATTTCTCTTACTTTGTATAATAACACAGCTTTAAGTAATATTTTATAAAATGCCCCTTTTTTTTGTTATGAAGATTTTACGTTAAAATACCTAAACACCCTCAGCTGGCCTCTTCTTCCTGTGACTATTCCTTATTCCTTTATCTAGAACAAGCTGCTGCTTAGAGCAAGAGCTCCACAAAGAATTTATCTGGAATTAACATGAATCAATTTGTGAAGATAGCTTTTTGTGGTATGCTGAGAAAGAAAGCTTAAAAGATTAAATAAAAGGTGTCTGGACAGATTAGTGCCCAAACTCTCCTCCTACTTGTTGCTACTAGAGTCCACAATTGACTCTACTTTTGTCCACTTTTGCAGTCTTCAGTGCAATCTTTCAGAAAGATTAGTTAACTCAATGTAATATTTATAGCAAAAAAAAAAAAATTAAGAACCTGAAACTACACAAAACTTATTTCTAATTAGGCATAATTATTATTGCTAAATAAACACTTTTAAAATGGTGCATATCCAAAGGATCTATAGTGACAAGAACTTTATTTAAAAAAACAGAGAAACCAATACCCCCCCAAACAACAAACATTATCTTTTACAAATCAAGAGTGCACCCTCCAACCCTAGAATCCTCAGTGTCAGATTTATATATGGAATACTTTAAACACAAACAGAGCTCAACGTGAACTCAGATTTTGTGACATCTTCCAGGCCGGATTTCTTTATGTGCAGCCTGCACTTCTGTTTACAAATGCAATTATCCCCTACAGAACCCTCACTGTGCAGGTTGATTTGGTGTCACACACATGCAAATCAGACGCAGGACTTACTAATCTGTCAGAACTCTAGTGTGGTATTACCTCCCACGTCAGTGCTGCTGCTGTTTTTGACAGACATCATCTACTGTATCAGATGCTTAATTTATTAAATTGATACACACCAGGAACAGGCAGGAGACTCACAAGCACATTTAATCTGAGCACTCAGGCTGCAGTGACGTGGATAAAACAAACAGCTTTTGCTGAAAGAAGCTGCCTCTCTTTTCCAGAAACTGGAATTGACCCCTACTTACGTCACTTAAGGGAATTAATCTTCCAGAAAATTAAGCTGTAGTTGGTATGATCAGAAAAGCAGCCGAGAAAACACAAGGGAGAAAGGTGGTTACGCACAGCCAGGACAGGGGAAGGTACAGAAAAACCTGGACCTTTCCATGGCTCCTTGCCATCAGATTGATGTGAAATCAAAGGTTACACACAGGGTGTCAGCCACAAAGTAAACAGTAACAAAACAGATAACTCCAAGCTACATTAACACTTTCGGCTTTCAGAAAGGAGACAAATCCACAGTTAATTCCTGCATTCTCTCTAAACCAGTTTCTGTTTGTAAGCAGCTGGTTTGCACCAGGTTTGCTACAGAAGGAAGCCAATGGTTTGCAGCACTGCACTGTAACATTTCTGCAGCTAAACCTTGCAGTGAGATCACGATGAGATGGAGAAGACAGGTCTGATGTGCAGCATGATTTCCACCTGTCCCCACCCTGCCATCAGACGCTGTGTGACTGCAGCTATGCTGGATGGATGAAGAAGTTGCCACCCCACTTCATCTCCACCGCTCATTACCTTCAAATCTCCCAGCATAACTGCGTGTTTAGTCACTTCCTAACCCAGTTCTGTCAAAATGATTCCCGTTACAAAATCTGTGTTTCAGCTGAACTCAGATTATTTTTGACAGAACTTGTTTAGCGGATGACTATAAATGCAAGTACCAGAAGATCTGAGAACATTGTAACCTTTAGAGCTGGGAGAGGAAATAGTGAGCAGTGGAGCCAGCTACCCCTGTTCTGTGGCTGCGTTGCTGTGGGAGAAGCACATTAATCACTCCTATAGGTCTGATCTGTCAGCCTGCCTGAGCAGGGAAAGCTGTGTATCGAGGGTGGCATCTTTAAAGAAAATAAATCAGGAAATCTATAGACTACTTATTTTACTGCTTAAAATGTCGGGTTGGGGTTTAGTGTCCAGAAATTAAAATAATTCGTTATAACTGCCTGCAATTCTGTTGTATAATGAGAGGAAAAGGCAGATGCTGCTCAAAAGATATTAATAAATGTGACATTTCTGTGGAGCTAATGGATAAATACCAACTTCGCCTTCTTATCTTAAATTATCATAACAAGGCCTGAAAACTTACTTAATTGCTTTCTATGTATTACTGATGTGAACACGGTGTCTGTGTTTTTACTTGTTACATGGCAAAAAAGGTGGGAAAACTACCACCAAAATACAGCATCCAATTACCATCATACAATCCACAACACTAACAGGAGCAGGACTTGATGTAGAGATCTCCTTACCTTTTATTAACAGGCTTCTCATCCTTGTCATAGGGCCGTATGAACCATTTCCCAATTCTTACAAAGTTTTTATCCATCAGGCATCTAGAAAACAATTACAGCAACAATTACTAGTTAGATCTTAAAGCGTAATTAAAAGGAGTCCTTGAAGACAGTGACTCTGAGGGATTAGGCAGATGAATTTCAATCAGATTGAAATAAAAGTTTGGCCATTTTGGGTTCCACTTTTTGTTTTTCCACATCAGTCACAGAAAATCCCTGACCCATCTCATGACGTTATCACTGATGCTGAACTTCACACGTGTGTTTTCCCCTCACCTTTGCCACAATCCTTTCCACTCTGTGCTACTCTTTTTGCTCACTGACCCCTTGTTCAATTTTTCACATTCCTCTTCTTGAACAAATGCCATTCATTAGTACTGATTCTTTTCTATCCAGCCTTTCAGATTTCAGATGACAAAGAATATGCATTCCTTTATTTTTGGCATGTAAATGGTATAGTATAGGAATGACAGAAAGTTGCATTAAGGAAATATTAACAATGATTCAATCTTCTCTTCACATGATCCCCAGCATGATTTCAGGTGCTGAAACTCCCATAATTACTGCTTCCTCTGTCAGAAAACCTCTCAACATCAAATATACTTCCACATCACCAAAATTAGAGCAATAAGTTCTATTTTCTGTGGTCCGTTTGGAAGTCCACAGTTTCTTTTTAGAAACTGCATATTCCTCTTAAAAAAAACCCCAACAGTGAGGACTCAAAGTGATCAATACCAAATTTAAATGGACAAGTTAGGGAGTGCCTGGTGCCTTTCTAGGTCCACCTGTGCAGATGAATCACAGGAGCAATTTGCCAACCCTGAGTATGCCTCATACATTAAACATGTACTGGAACATGCTGCCCAAGGGACCACACACAGAAATTCATAATCAAAGCATATTTTTCAGTAAGGTAAATAATACGCTTCAAAAATTCTGTAAAACTGGTTATTTGTTGCTAGTGGTTTATACACCATTACAAGTAATATGCAAGCCTTGCCCATAGATTTCACATCTATTCAGTATTTTTTATTTAGATGAAAGAACTGGATTTTTCCACTCTTCTAAGTTTTCCAATAGTTTATTTCTATAGCAGCTGCTAAAGATTAGCCAAAACAAAGGGAAAAAAATTAAAAATCACATGAAACTTTCTGGGCAAGTACATTCTGCAAAGTTCAAAAAAGCTGTGTGATCTACACTTCAAAAGCATACCTAGACGACACAGATAGGAAATGGATGACTGACAACGTAAATACTAATATGCTCATAATTTTTCTGTATAAACTTGGCAGGATTTTCCAAAATTAAAGCTGAAGAAAATTCTACCAGCACTTTCTCAATTAAAGCAAAAATAATCCATTTCAGTTGAATAACCAATATCTTAAACTGAATATGAAGGCTAAAGCAGCAGAGATCTAAAGACATCGGTAGACGGGGGGAAAAGCTTCAGCAACTATTTCCCTAGGAAATATTTGCTATCAGAGAGTCTGTCAGTGCCAGTATGTTTTATACAAACAAAAGGAAGTCTCTGAAGTTTACACAGATCCCTAAAGAAAATAATATGTAGTAGCAAAAAAATGTAATAAACTCTTCCCACCACACACACTTCAATGCCACATCAATGTGTCTCACCACAGCAGGTTTAACTGCCTCAAACTAATGCTGCTTTCCTAGAAAAAAAAGTCTTCATGGGAAGATTTGTCCTTAAAAATCAGTCAACTCTCCATGCTAAACTAAATCATGGGTTATTTAGGGAATAATCCCATATAAAATCAGAGCCATGCCTGTAGCAGCGCAGATCTCAGATGCGGCCAGGTGGGCAGTTAATGATAGGATGGTTATTTTTGCTGGATAAGCACTAAAGGTAACTACTCTTTCACAGTGAGCTGTAACAATGGACTTGTGTAAAAAAAAAAAAAAAAAAAAAAAAAAAAAAAAAAAATTCCAAAAAACCACCCTCAATATATGGTCATAAAAAGCAGTTATTTAATGATATAAGGACATGAAACACCCTGCAGGGCCTGGCTTCTCTCCCTCTTCAGGGCTGGGCGATCCCTCCCTCAGCAGTGCAGCTGTTCCCACTTCACTGATGCCTGACCTCCTGTATTTCTGATTTTTCCATGAAAAAATGACCTGCCAAGGGCACACCAACCATTACGAAACGACACCGTAATATTTTGAGTACTCATCCCTCAAATCTTGTAATGTTTTCTACACTACTAATTAACATAAACTGAGCATTAGTGTGGGTACAAAAGGCGTGGGGAAAAAAATAATCAAAAAAACCCCACAATCAGTTGTGTAAAGGCCCATTTTCTTGCCTTTGCTTGTGTTAGGTAAGAGCAGACGCTACTGCTCTCTTCCTGTCCCGTGTTGTCCCCCAGGTCCCTCAGGCTCCTCCATGAGGGGCCGCTCCCCCCTCACGGCTCCTCCTCCCGCCATTTCCTTCTCGCCACGGCCGAGCCCCCTCGGCCTCCAGCAAAATAAACATGAAATAAACCCCAAACCCCACAAAACCACAACTGCCGGCACCAGCCCCGGCACTGATGGGCCAGAAATGGATTCAAGCCTTCTGCTTTATTAATGGAGCTTTTCCTAAACACCGGATAAAATAGGGCTCTAAAGTTTAAACTGCTATTTAATAAAGCCTGCCGACATGTTGCTATTACTGTAAATGAAGTAATTATGATGTTAAGGTCAGATTTGGTACGGCAGGGAAAAGAAAAAAAGAAAGAGATAAAAAGTGAATAACTTGAAGCAAATTCCACTATGAAACTGTAAAAATTATCATAAGCAGCAAGAAGATGCTCCTGTTCAAGGCTGGGACTCCAGCAGAGTCGTCTCAGCTCATCATGACATGGATCATATCAGCTTATCAAAACATTAATCATATCCTCTTATCACAACATTAATCATATCAGCTTATCATGACATGAATTGTTTCAGTTTATCAGGATATGAACTGAGGCTCTCGGCAAACACCTGAGGTGTGTTCACCAACTACTGCTGGAAGAAGAAGACTTTCCAGTCACAGCTGGACAGAACAGTTCTGCTGACTCTGCCAACTGATTTCAATTAAGTTATATTTTAAAAAAATTAAATTTATTTCACAAGTTTAAAGAGGTATAAAGAATGAAATTAGCCACTTTACACTTGAAAGTCAGCTGGCTGGGTACCACAGATTAATAAACACATATCAAATTAATTTTCCCTTTTATACTATAAAGCTACAAAAGAACTAATGAACATTCTAGATTTGGAATTTAATTTTTATACTTTCGTTCATACTAAGTAGCCTACAATTTCTATAAAAATCCCCTAAAGAGACTGAATAGATAGAAAACAGGGAATACAACAAGTAATCCTTGTACCTGCAGATATGCACACAGGTAACTCAGTTACCCCATGGAAACAGCCTCAGGAACATAATGCAAACCTCATTACCAGTAAATCTACATCAAAGCAAACAGGACACTAAATGAGACAAGATGAAAGTGTTTTCCATTTGCTTATTTTCTGAAAGAAAAAATATCCAAGGCTGCATTCTACAAAATTACTGCAACACCTAGGTGCATTCTATTTGCTGTTGTTATTATTATTATTACCTCAGAGAAAGTGGGAATAATCTAATGACATTTAATAATTAATGGAACAGATCCAAATTTGTAAGAACTAGGATGTAATACAGGAAGGTGATGATGACCTGAAGAACTGCAGAAACAGAAAGAATAAAATGATATAGCTCAAGATGCCATGTCCCACTCGGCATAAGAACAAGATAATCTTCAGTAATCTTAAAAGTTGATAGCTGAATTAAGAAGAAAAAGGCATAAGTGTATTAACTAATCACAGAATAATCCTGCAGTCAAGTCATATACAAATATATATATATATAAAAAAAATATATGGCTCATCAGAGCCAAGAACTGTTAAGCTTCCCTCTGAATATTGTGCACAAATGTTGTCAAATTTTAACATGCACATAACCAGGATAATTGAGAGAAGAGAGTTAAGAGCTTTTAAGATATGTATCATTTAACCTCATCAAGGCACTGAAGGTCAGACACAATTACACTACCTAAGCACTTCCAGAAGTGAAAACTTCCCTTTTCTTGGCTTTTAAAATAGCTCCTTAGCAAAAATCCGAGCAGAAATATGTATCAACATTATTGTTGGTATGAGTGTTTAATTAGTTTGCACAGCATTTGATGATAAATTACCAGAGCCTATGACTTAAGAGATCCATCTTGATCCTGTTCTCTTGGATTCAAGGTCTTAACTTTAAAAAAAATGCAGTTTAAGATCCATAATAATATAATTGCTCTATAGGTATCCTGTATGATTTTAAGTATCAAAATGAAAAATTTGAGAGCACTAGAGTTTTTCTTACCTTTCCAGAAGATTATGAATTGCTTTGAAGAGCAGGGTCCTACACTCATAGGAAAGTCCATTCTCCCAGAAACCTTCTTCCACCACTACAAAAACACAAAATGTCAACATGCTTAGAATAGGGAAATACAAACATTTATCCAAATCACATCTTCAACAGCTTTAATTTTCAAAGTAGCATGTTTCATTAAACTATTTCAACTATTACCTATATCACCCAAGCAGCTTTAATCTTCACTTGCTGAAGACGAAGCCTTTGAATTTGAGGAGGAAAAAAAAAAAAAACACTAACACAACAGCATAAAAGCGAACCCATTTGTTTGTAGCATTCAGTGTGCAAACACAGGGGTGAGGAATGCACGATCATTCTTTACCACCACTGCTGCGAGATCATTTAAAACTTAACCACAGATGCCGACAATCAAGAAACAAAGTGAATCATTAAAGGTGTAAAATCAATTTACATAACTGAAACAACATGAAACAACTCCCCTGAACCTCTCGCTGTCACACTCAAGTGCAATTCCTCCATTGTACTGACTTCAACTATTGCAGTTTTAGCAATACACAGCAGATTTTATGCCAAAATAAAAACTGTACACTCAGTACTGAACTAGAGAGATTTTAGAGTTTAAAAAAGTAAGTCTAATTATCTCTCATAGTAGAATGCAGCCTGAATTAGTCACCTGAAGGACAGACAAACCTCAGAAACATCTGCTGTCCTTACTCGCGGCTTTTGGGTGCTAAAACTACCAGGAGTAGCACTATTTCTGGTATGCCTGTACCAGATTCTAAATCTTACTCAGCCAGAAGACGCGGAGTGAAAACAGATGATAAAACAAGTTTTTCAAGGAGTAAGAATTAGTTAATTGTCTGAGTTCTGTCATTTCAATTTTACAGGACTAGTCGGCAGATCTTTAAAAGTGCAAACATAAAATTCTACTGCAAGTTAAGCACTGAATACTTCACACCCCTCCTTGGCCAATTTGCAGGACGAGACCTCTCAGCAGCGCGTCTATCACACAGAGATGATTATCTCGGTACAGTTTACAACCATGTTTAAAAGCAAGCCTCTAAAGAGTTAGAGCTCCATGGAAAATACTAATATTGCCAGCAGCCTTCAAAGCCTCGAGCCACTGTCTGCTGCTTCTCCAGGAGCTGTAACTCACACTCAGACAGAATAGGCACATTTTTTGCATGTGCAATGTTGTGATATGCTAATGTCGGTTAACAGAGCCTCTCTCTTCGTGCAGAATGGAACAGCCAGGTTTTAGTACCTAAATCACCTTATCGGCCAGCACAGGACTTGCCGGGAGAATGGAGACACAGACCTGTGCCCCTGGGTGAAAGCAGCAGCCAAGGGGCTTTTCCTTAGAAACCACCGCAGGCCCTTTAATGCTTGCAAGCCCTGCCTGACGCCGAGGATGTAATGGGCCATGGCGATTTACTGCACA
Organism: Illadopsis cleaveri; assembly: GCA_013399915.1. Classification (NCBI taxonomy): domain Eukaryota; kingdom Metazoa; phylum Chordata; class Aves; order Passeriformes; family Timaliidae; genus Illadopsis; species Illadopsis cleaveri. Next base: position 35,038 of record VXBB01013925.1, on the reverse strand, counting down.
GAACTCCGTGTGGCCTTGGCTTTCATGGGTAAAACACTGTGCTTAAGGAACCCGGAGCCCCCGTGCACGGTCAGAACTACTGATGTATAAATTCTCAACAGCTCAGAACTACTGATGCCCCTGAAGCTGCAAGGCAGGTACAGTCTTGCACTTAAAAATTACATAATCCTCAAATATATGAAAAGCTACAGATTAGTTATGCTATGAGAGATCACACCTGCATGAAAATTCAGTATTTAAATTAAAAAATCAGGCTTTTGACAGAACCTGTAAAAGTCAAAATAAATTCACTTCTACACAGCAGTGAGCTCTTGTCCAGTTTCACACTATCGTAGGCTGTACTTCCAGTACTGCCCTGCTTTAGGAACTTCATGCAAAATAGGGGAGACAAGAATCAAGTCTATGATTTTACAGGAAAGTTCCCACCACCAGTTCTGAAGCTCTCAGTTCTAACTCCTTACCCACTCCCAGGTATACACAGCAGACCAACAGGACCCTGTCACAGTTTATAGCATCTGTCAGAATTATTTTCTGTAAGTGTAATTTCGGCATTTCAGAAGAATCAAATCAGATCACACTGCTTTACACCACTGAATGTAATATTCTGTAGAGTTGGGATAATTTTAATCCAGAATTCTTTTGTGTCTGGATATGACCTGTATTCTTTTTCCCTGCTCAGTTTCCCTGGGCTACTCCAGCCTGTTATTCCTCCACAATGGCAGACATGAAAGCACTACACTCCCAGCAGGAGGGATTGGATGAGGGAATGGAAACTGGCAGCACTCCCCCTTCCCTATCCACCACCACAGCTGCCTCCATGGCTGTCCTGCACTGAGCAGAGGGAATGGCTGGGAGGAAGGTGTCCAAAATCCTAGGAAAATCAGGGAAAAGCAATGTTAACCTTGCAGCCAAATCCCGAGGGTCAAATGTGCCATGAGGACAGACTGGCGGAGGAACAGCAGTGGAGTGGCACATGGAAAAGGGGAAAGTCTGGAGTGGTATCAACCCTCAATATTCCAATTTTCCAAACTGCCTTTCTTAGTGCACAGAATTCACATAAATTATATATGAAATGGAAATAAAATTACTTCCCTATTAAATTTAACTCTAAGTATATCATAAGACATTGCCATAACCATTTTCCTATAATAAATAATGCCTCTAATTCCCAGATATATTAAAGCACTATACTTACTGTAATTATCTCTAATGCTTCTTTATCCTACTAAAAAAGTACATCTTATAATTAAGAGCATGTACATATGTCTGATGCCATAAAAATGAGGAGGAAATATTAGAAGTGCAGAATTTCACATCCTCTCTGCTCTCTGGCTTCCTGATCTAGACTCCACAAGGAAAGTGTTGAAATGACTGGAGCAAGTTACAACTTCAGGATGCATATGGTGACCAATAAAAAAACTTGGCAAAACACTAAAAATTAGACTATCCCTGTAAATTCCAAAGTTCCTGACACTTATAATTTAACTAGATTTTAGATTTTGAAGAGTATTTTAAATTCCTTATAGCAAAATGAAGCCTAGGAAATAATCTCTGTCTGTCTACATGATGATTTTTAATGCTTTTAACACACAAAACGTTCAGCTCCAGGCCCCTCAGCTTTCCCATGCTCCTGATAGCATTTCCAGGCACAGCCAGCAGAACACAGGTACTGCACAGGTTCCAAAACATGGGAATACCTGTGGCCTGTCCTGGAGGCATTTCTGGTACTTCAGCTGAAATATTTCTCTTTAGACGCAACAAATGCAACACTGAACCACAGCTGTGAAAGGCACCGTCCAAAACAAAGAACTTCTAGGGGACAATCAAGGACAGATGGAATGTTTTGGTGAAAGAAAGTACAACAGAGCACAAACTACATTTTCCTCCATGGAAGTCAGAGCAGAGGAAAGAGTCTGAAAAGGCAGCAAAGCAGAGGGGACAATCTGTGGGTCACTGTTTGCCAGGCCATGGGAGACAAAGCCATGGCTAACGTGATCCCTGTTTGCAGCAATCCCATCCTGGGCAGGTGTCAGGCTGGGTGACCTCCAGGAGCCCAGGCCCCTTCTCACCAGTCATCTGTCAGGTGACTGCTCCTCCACTGGGACAGGTTTATGCATACATGTAGCTATAGCTCTGTGTGTGTATATATATATATTTCTGTATATGTTAACTCCCCTGTCCAAGTCTCTGTACACTCTAGAGAAGGATGACACCTGGGAGAAGTGTTTGCTTAAACAGGCAGCTCATCTCCTTCTCACTGCCCTGCAAGAGGGAGGACTTCACATCATTTCTCACCAAAAGAAGCAACTACTTTCCTGTGGTTATGTTTTGTTTTGGTTTTGTTGTTTGTTTTTTTAAATGAAATCACCTCCCAAAATAAACCACTAAGTCCATTAATATTCTGTCTCTAAAAATCTGGATTTTCAGAAAAAAAAATTATCAAGAATAGCAGAAAATCCAAAACAAGAAAAATGTGTATCTGACTCTTGTAATGGATTATAGTGGAGGTGTTAATCTCACTGCTGGTGTTCAAACAGAATGGGAATTAATCAACAGCCTTCATACATAAAGTTTTTAGGCATTTGTTATGATATTTTTTCCTAGGTTCAAAAAATGAATAAAACGTTTGTGCTAATTTTTATGTTTATTCTTGCAGATCAGATGTTAAAAGAATGAAAGGCAACTACAATAATTTAGACTTACACAGGAAATTTATAATTTAAACATACATTAATGAGCAGCTTAGTTGGCTTGGGATCTTTTTTATTTTCAAGTCAGAGATATTAAGGTCTTCAAAGTGTCCAACAATTTTTATGAAGCCAGCCATGTTCTCAAAAAAAAAAGATCCATTATAAAAATTTCAAGGAGAGAAGTCACAGCAAAATATCAAAGCAAATACTTCAATAATTTTAGGTCTCCCAGCAGAGATACTGGAAAGATAATAAGATCTCTGTTCTGCTTCAGTGGCCAAACTGACATATTTTACTTAAAAGAAATATAGGAAGGAAGGAGAGGAGGCAAGTCGAGGCTGTGTCGGCGCTGCAAAGACAGTTATACTTTTAAGAAATCCAGCCACCCACATTTTAATAATTCAGGTCACACTGCCTTGTGCAGTTTAAAAGCAGAATTAGTTTCAAAGAATACATATTTCCTCAGAGCTATGTTACATATTTCCTTTTAATGTATCATATTGCAGCAACAGCTGAAATGAACGTCTAGACATCAAAAACAAGGCTTTATTCCCACCTACTGCTTTTTTACCTCAGGCATCAGAGCTAATGAAACCCATTATCCAGAACACTGCCCTCAGTTACCACATTGGCCACTGCAAATATGAAAAAACACTCTGGGACAGCACCAGTTATTCAGCCATTAAAATTACTGAAAATCAATTTCTTGCTGCACACTGCAGAAATACTGATAGATTAAAGCAGGACACATGGGACAAGGAGATTACTTCCAGGGAAGATTACTATGTCAAACTGCTGAGGACGGGGACTTACTCAGCTCCTCAAGATTCACATTCAGAGCAGCACATGCTCCTTCCCAGCCTTTGATATTTTGCATCCTCGTTGTCATGAAATATGAAGGATGTGGGGTTTTTTCCATGTTTTAAAAACACATGGCTAAACAACTCCAACAAAATCAGACATAAAATTACTAGAAGCAAGCATTTAATTTTTCATCTGTATTTTTGTTAACGTGCCCTTAAAACAATATTTCAAAAACCAACAAGCATTTTGAAGCATCATTTCTCCTAAAAAATTGAGTTAAGAGAGTAACAACACAATGCAATGGTACATTAATTCTGAAAAACTATATTATGCCCATAAAAATCCAATTAAAGACAACGCCATTGATCGATCATTGCTATACTGCCATTGATCACCTTGTAAAATCTGCGTTTGAAGTCATTAGTGATTAAATTGACTTATTACTAAATCAGATTCAACCCACTTAGAGATCTAATTTCCTTGTGCTGGTTATGATCGTAGGGAAATTGTGCTGCTCACTCGTACAGGCCTGAGAATCCATCTTGGCTCCCTTCCCCAAGTCAGCTCATTACAAAATGAACCAAAACAGTGCAAATGCTCCCCAGAATGATTCATTTGTGTTCTCCTATTTCCAAACACAGGGAATATTCACTGGACATGCAGAGAAGCGTTTCCAGTCTGCATCCTCCCAAGGTATCCTTAACAGCTCCCAGGAAAATCAGAGTATTAATGGAGACCATGCTCGGAGATTGCTGCTCAGGCACGACCCGAGTTTGCATCTCAATGCACTGCAATTTTCGATATAAAAACCAACACTTGCAAGCAGAGTTGACTATGAAACTAAAATTGTTGCACTTCAGAAGGATAAATAAAACCTTCAAAGGCAACAGCTGTTGAATATCACAGGAATACTCCGAGGCTTTAATTGTTGCGCATTGAAACAGAAATTAGCATAATAGCTATTTATTGAAAAACAGATGGTAGGTAACTATCTGCACTTAGATTGTGTTAGCACTACTTAAAGTAATACTTTTATCGCTTCCTAAATCCTGGTAGGTACAGAGTTGTTTTTTATAAAATACACATTAAATGTTACATCCTCTCCCTGGCCCACACACTCACATTCCTGTGCTCCCGCACAGCCTCTCCTGCCTTTCACCGGAGCACACCACAGCCAGATCTTCACGGGGATGGTTTCTCAGCAGCTTGGTTAACCAAAATTATTATCTATGAAATCAGAATGAGCATTTCTGTGCAATTACAGCTCGAGTCGTCTGCTCTCTCTGTAGGAATGCAGATGAGCTGTGCAGAGAGATGAGCTGCTCACTCCCGAGACAGGACAGATTCCAAATCAAACCACGGATTTGCCGTGTGGTTTTTGCTTTGAATGCTTTCTACAATCACCAGAAAGAGTAAAAGGAACAGAAATAAGACACAATTTTACGTGGTTTACAGAGTTTCCCAAAGGAAAGCAAAAATTGTATGCAATGGGAAACCTGCTCTCACATGCCAGAAAATCCCTTCAATCCCTGATGTACGCTGCTTCATTTGTCCCACCATGCGTTTGTGTTAAGCAGTGTTATTTCCAAGCCACTTTATATTTCTTTGCAGAGGTATTTCCTATAAATGAAAAGCATAACCTGACCATAGTGAAAAGGCACTAAAGGTTTGGGGAAATTCTCACCATAATTTCGTAAAATGTTCCAAGCTAAAGATACCAGTAGAAAAGAAGTATTTTCTTAACTTTACTCCTGGGAGTTTCTAAAATTTCCTCTCACATTTCTGAACTTTTCATTTTCCATTACATCTTCAACTCTTTTGAATAAAGACATTAAAGGTAGTTTGTCAGAAGAACATAAAAGCAACCCAAAAAACTCCGAAGAAAAATAAAATTTTCAAAAGTATACTGTGCTTTCCTAATCCCAGAAACACCCTGTACTCTCCATTGCTCTTTTCTTTCCCCTTTCAAATCTCCCAAGTTTTCTTCATTTCTGTTTCCAGTGACCACCTGGGCCTTGCAGGCAGCATGACCCTCAATTCCACACATCAGTTGCAACCTCCACTTCTGCCTTTTGATCTCCCTAGGTTCAAAGAATATGGAATTCCTGCAGTGGATGTGCAGCAGGGAGACCTTCCTCAGCACCATCAATGTAATGAGGAGGTTTTGTATTTTTCCTCTCCAAAAACAACTGGTGTTTACTAGCACTGATGGGACACTGAATGCATTCCCTGTTCGCAGAGCTCTGCTGGAGGTGACGGAATGTACGAGGGCAGCGAATCCCTCCGGAGAAATCAGAGCGAGTTCAGCCATCCCCGATTAAGACAGGGCTTCTTCTGAGGAAAAATGCTGTCCCTATTAATCCCTACTTGGAAAGCGAAAGGAACCAGGAGTCTTCCGTCATTTCCCAAGTATGCAGGACGTCACTGCTGGAGCACAGCTCACTTGGGAGAGCAGCACCGGGCTGAGCTCTCCCTGCCCTTCCACTTTGCCTCAGAAACGCCCGCACGGCTCCAGACAGGCGATTTCACTCAGACTCTGCAATCCCGTCCCTCCTCGTTCCCGTTCCCATTCCCAATCCCACCCCGCCCGCTGGCCGTGCCTCCCGCTGATCCATCCCCACATCCACAGGGAGCTGCGGCGGCATCCCAGGAGCTTCCCCCGGCTAAGGGGACATGGACACAAGTCCCTGCCATGCCCAAGCAGACACGGACACGAGCGCCTGCCACGGCCGCAGTGACCGCCGCCGTCCAGGGAGGGCAGCGCCGCCCCGGCCCGAGGGCACAGCCACGGCCGGGGAATGAACGTCCACCCTCCTCCCGCAGGAAGGCAGCTCGGGCAGCATTCCTCGCTGCTGCACGAGTGCTGCGTGCCACAGCCTTCAATTGCTATGCCAAGGTGACAGCTGGAGGAAAGACAAGATCTCCAGCACATCCAAGGAGACGTTTGTGGAGAAATCCCGGGTGTAACGTGCCCATCTCCCCAGGCCCCCAGAGCGCTGCTTCTACCCCACTGGGCTCTGCTCAACAAGAACTGGTGACATATTTCCATCTCAGCTGTATGCTGACTTAACCAAGTCAACATTTGGGTTTCCATCGGCTAAAATTTGAGTTTAACCTTCTGCATAAAAATTAAGAATTGTGCTTATTTTTCCTCAGTTCACACTTGCTTTTGGTTCTGTATCACTACGTGCAGCTCCCAGGATCCTAATTTCTTCATTCTTTTTTCTTTTTTTTCCAACCTAATGGTTATAGAAATAACAATTTGCACTAGAAAATCTTTTCCGTAACTTACTTGTAATGCTATATTGTGAGAAAACAAGATTTGGATTTAAATAAGGGATACAGGAAATATTTTTAGAGCAGTTTCCGGTGTTAATACACGTCATGTGCCCCACACAAAATAGCCAAAGGTTGTACGTGTGAACTACAACACTAATTCCATTATACATGGAACATATTAGATGAGTCCTCTTCATGTTACTGTTCGAAAATAGGAAAAGGTGTGAATAAATGTTTTTTTTCTAGGTTATACATACTTTCAAACGAATGTTTTAAAGCTTATTTTACTACTTGTTTTCCTGCCTCCCTGCTGGAATTCATTATATTTTACACAGGAATAAACGACAAAATTGACTTTTCAATTTGTGTACTAAAAAAGTTGCTGCAGCAAAGGCTCAGGGATGCAAAAAACCCAAACCTCAACCAACAATCTCCAAAAATACAAAAGTAAGAGCTAGCAGCAGGCAACCCCAAATTTAATATTGCTGGCAGGTTTTTGAGTAGCAAAGTTAAGCAAAGGTCTTGTCCAATCCAAACCATAACATGATCCTGTAGGTCTTTCCACACATGACTTTCAGCTTGTGATTTTTATCAATTAGAAAATAAATTTCAGCTTACAAGGTTTATATACTTCAGAAAGAGAGGGTGAAGCTTGAGCAAAAACCAACATCACCGCAAAAATTGTTATGGTCAGACTTGATGCTTGTAGATAAAATGCTTAGAAAAAATAGTTTCAAAAGAAAAGACTCAGTTTTGCAACAATTTTTGGAAATTAAAAAAAACCTGAAAATGCATCTTAAGCTGAGGTATGAAGTACAGTGTAAATGAAATATCTTTTTATAAATGTGCCAGTGAGAACCTTTTCCCTCATATCCTCATCTTTTTGGAGAGGCCAGGAGCCTTCCAAAACCACAGGCACAGAATAAAAACACAGAACAGACTTCAAAGACAGAAGAAGCATATTTTTGTCATTTTGTTTGTTCTTTACTCCCCACAAAACATGCCAAAATACTTTGTGCTCTTCTGTAAGCAAATGTTTACTGGAGTTTGCTGCTACTTGAACGGAAGCAAAAGCAAAATAACAGTTTTGTGTTGAGTTCCGCCAGCAAAGGGCATGAGCTGGAGGCAGCAGAATGTCAAGCAGGTTTTTAAGCAGGTTTTTAAATCTATTTTTGTCCTCTAAGGAAGCCAGCAGAGGGAGCTGGCTGGGACCCGGTCTGGGCTCTTCACCCAGGGGCTGCTGTTTCGATTAAGAAAAGGATCTGAGATCACACAAGCTAAAAATAAAACTTCAGGGGAAAAAAATTTGACCACATGCAATAAGAAACATATTAGGAGAGAGCAGGTTTGAAGTGGGGACAGTGTAAGTGCTCCTTTTAAAATGAAATCCTCCACATGACACAGCTTTGAAAGCAGAGAAACTTCCTTGAAAAATAATCTAGTCAAATGTGTGATCCCTTGAGAAAGGCTGTGGAAGATCCCTGAAAATCCTGATGTCCATTACTTCCACTGGCTGAACAGATATTTGCCCCAAACAGGTACTGAAACCTCAGTGTAGAAAAACAACCCCTCTCCCTTCCCATCGCTGCCTTTCCAAGCAGGGACTACTGCAGATGCTCCTTCAGATGGGGACAGAAAAACAATTTCTTCAGCAGCACGTTCTTGTTTATAGTAGTATGTTTATTTACTCCTGTTTATAAACAGAAGGTATTACAGGAGAAAAATAATGAGGAAGACACAACATGGCATTGGGAATGGAAAAAACAAATTACTGAGGACTGGAGAGCTGTTCTGAAATAAAGGAGTCCTTGGAATTCCACACAGTAATAAACTGAACTGCAAGATTTAACAGATTTAGACTACTAAGTACTCAGCTTTTCTCATGATCATTAAGGCTGAACATACATACGGCAGTTATTAATTTAAAGCTAGTCCTGCTCTGTAAGATCTCTCCTGTAAGAATCTCTCCTTGAGAGTTACTGCAAACAAGAACCCAAGTGGGCAGGATTCCCTTGGGGGTGAGCAGGCTCCCAGAGGAACAGCCAGGAATAGAAAGCTGTGATTTAACTTTCTATTCAATAAAAAAAGCGCTGCAACTTCTGACTCCTCTGCACTTGGGACTCCTTCTAAAGATCACTTCTATAAAATTTGAGCCAAGTGACCACATTTGACCACTACAAAAGAATTTCCCTTCCCAGGCATCCCCTGTGCTCACTGCTGGAGTTCTTTCCCATATCCATATTTCTGCAGGAGCCGTCTCCCTCACCGCTGGTTCTGCAATGCAAATGCAATATGTTGTTCACTTTACAGGCTGTTGCCATGGATATTAATGTGATGTCATAAATTGTTACATCTTCATTGCAGAAACAAAATGAAAGGACTTGGAAGCAGGAGAAGAATAAGAACTCATCTAACCAAGCATATTTAAGAATAAGCAACTGTTGTACAAATCACAAAGGAAAAAGAGGCACATAAATGTGTATCTTAATTTAGTGTTGTTGAACGTTTCTCTATGTGCTTCCTAAAAGATTCCAAATTCCCTAGTGAATTTTTTACTGGACTGTTACCTGCACAGTGGGACATCCTCAGCAACAGATGGAACAGCACTTCTGAAATTCAGCTTTCCACCACGGTTAGAAATATATTTTTCTGTTGGAAACATCAGTTTCTTAACTCTACTTTAAATTTACCAGGCAGTGGCCAACCATCCCAGCAATGGCAACATGCCTTGCCCCTGCTTTTCCTTTCATTCCAGCTACTTTTTGACTGACCAGTTCTATTCATGGCATATGGGCCATAGCAAGTACTTAATTTTTGAAAAAACAGGGTTGTGGGTTGCCTTTAAAAATTATTACCGACAAGTATTCCTGAAGTTTTTCCTCTCCAAGGACTCCAGGAATCAACAGTAACAAAATGTTCCTTTGCCTTATTAAAACAGTAGCTAAGATTACAACAAGTTAATCTACTTTATCTGTAGATATACACACAGAGAAAATAATGATTTAGCTTAGAGAAAAGCAGAATGCAGTACAAAGCACACCCAGTGTTCACAGTCACAGAGGATTTCCCTCATTTTCAATTAGTCAAACTGTCTGGTTTAATCTTTTTCCCAAACAGTTTAGTTTTGCTGAGAGTGGATTTAACTAAGTCGAAAGACACACAGCGAGTGGGGAATGAATGGTCTCTCTGCCTGCCTGGAGCTGCTGACCTGCCAAGGAATAACTGCCTGGGGACAGGGATAAACACATCCCCACTCCCTTCCACTGTCACCAAATGGGCACCCAGAGCTGGAGCAGCACTTGGCCAAGGAGAATCCTGGTGCTGTCTGACCCTCTGCAGACCATGGTGCCAGGAAACCCAGGCACTCCTCAGCTCCTGAACATTTCCTTTGGCAGCTCTAACAGGAAGATGTTCAACCTTCTTGACTTAAACTGTTTCATTTACTTGCTTATGAGAGCTCATGCTGCCAGTAAAACACCCAGTGAATAGTCTCCCTCCCAGTTTAGCCCAGTCCCTCTCACCAGCTGCATTTCTTGGTGATGGCACCACTCCCATTGACTCCATGGCAGCTGCACTGGTGCATCAGATGTTTTGGGACAATCTGAACAACTTGGGCAACACTAAGTCACCTGTACCCTATATTTCAAATCCTATTTTTAATTCAGGAGCTTAAAGGGCAAAACATCCTCCACATGACATCCCCCAGTCACCCATTCATCCCTGCCCTCTGGCAGTGGGAAGCCATTCCCTATGTTCTGTCCCTCCATCCCTTGTCCTAAGGCCCCCTCCAGCTCTCCTGGAGCCCCTTTAGGCCCTGGAAGGCTGTTACAAGGCTGCAGATCCCCATTAATTGCTCTCTTCTGAAATACTTCTTGATTGGAACAGTTTAATTCAATTCCCAGACCCCCTGGGTCCCTATTCTGGAGGAGCCACCCAACACAGACATGCTGCCATGGCCCCCTGCTCTGGACAGTTAAGCAATAGCTGCTATGTGAGCAGTAATACTAAGAATTTATTACCCTTTAAGGATTTGCCTCCTACAATCCTCCAGACTGAAAGTCCAAGGTCAAAGGGCAATAGAAAGTCAACGAGCCCTACAGGGCAGCCTGAACACACCATAGCAGCATGCTGGAACAGCAGACAGTGGGATCAGACAGGAGCAGGAGGAGCAGAGGTGTTGGAGGAACACCTCTGGGATGCAACATGAAGGACTTTCATCAAATTCTCCATCCAGAGCACTCTCCTGAGCTGCATCCCACAGCTATGCAGGCAAATCCACTCAAGAACAGCGCTCTGCACACAGCACCCTGCAGCTTCTCTCTAAATCAGGAGGGCTCTGTGCATGTAGCCCAGGGGTTTGCTGCACAGGAGAACACAAAATGCTATTTCTAAAATAAAAATAATTATAAATTGAGCTTTTATTTTATTAAAAAACCTAATTCTGTTTAAAAATGCAGCTGTAAGAAGATTACAGCTTAGCCTACTTAATTTCCCCTAATATTTCAGTAAATAACAACCATCCATTTCTGCATCTCCATGAAAGCCCTTGGATGCCATGCAGGTGCCACCCAGAGAACTCTGTACTGGCCTGTGGGGTGACCCTGTGAGCCCTGGCTCGTGGTGTGCCCTGGGCCAGAGCGTGGCCTGGCAGCACCATCACTGTCCATCAGCCTCATCCTGCTGGGGCCCAGCCTGCTGTGCTGTCCTGGGCACCCCCTGGGCACAGCCTCTCCTGGGCACAGCTTCCCTGGGCACAGCTTCCCTGGGCACAGCCTCCTCTGGGCACAGCCTCTCCTGGGCACAGCCTCCTCTGGGCACAGCCTCCTCTGGGCAAAGCTTCCCTGGGCACAGCCTCCTCTGGGCACAGCCTCTCCTGGGCACAGCCTCCTCTGGGCACAGCCTCCTCTGGGCAAAGCTTCCCTGGGCACAGCCTCCTCTGGGCACAGCCTCTCCTGGGCACAGCCTCCTCTGGGCACAGC